>LPNX010957063.1:187508-240008 GCA_001517045.1 Pseudotsuga menziesii
AGACTTCTTAAGAAGCGCAAGTTACATAGTACAGTTTCTAAAGAACAGTGTAATGTCGAGTGTAAACTTTGTCACAAAAATGTTGACAAAAGAGAGGAGATACAATGACAGGGTGAGTCTATGGATCTATCATTCATGATTTCATTCAAGAACCTGTTGCAAGAAAGGACATGTTAAGATAAATGATAATACATTGGTTAGTACCAAGTCCAGTTAACAAAGGGGATATATGATGATAGGGGGAGTTGTCAGAAAGAAGAAAGACAGGAAATCCTATATCAAAATAGGTACATCAATGGTATAACAGGTTATCCTTTGTCGTTTTTGTTAAAAGGGGGGGATTTTTAGATGTTGCCATCAATGCCAAAGGGGGAGATTGTTGAGAATATAGTTGTCATTGATGTCAAAGTAGTTAACGAATGACAAAGGAATAACCAATAGACATGGTAGTAGGATGAAATGAGTAAAATACAAAGGATCCATTACATGGATCATCATTGATGTCAAAGGATTTAAGTAATGACAAAGGAATAACCAAGGATACGATGGCAGTACAAACTCAGTGAAAGACAAAGGTAGTGATGACATGGCATGGATGATGATATGGCATATATGATGGCATGGCATGGCATGGATGAAGTTGAAATCATTGTTGAATTATGACATCATTCTGCAGAAATATAGAAAATTGTTGAAAATCAGGAAATTGACTAAGTATGGAATAAATTGTCAAAACTGGTCTAAGAGGGTCTAAGAGAATGCCCACCATAATTCATGGGTTGACTAAAATTCATGCACCATGGTACCAGAAAATCTTGTTATAGTGGCTACCTAGTCATGGTTTCTGTTTGATTCCATCACTTCTGATGAGAAAGTTCTAGGTCTGCCAAAACAAGGGTTTGTGCCAAAGCAAACAAAAATGGCTAAGTAGCCTCGTAAAGATGCTCGCCCTAGATTATGGGTTAGAGTAAATTCCTACAGTACATAGGGGTCTTGTAGATGAATTTTTTGTCTACCTAACCATGTTTCATATTGTATTGGAAGAATATGAAGGAAAAGATATTAACCTGTCAAAACAGTGTTTTAGGCAGGTTGGACCGACTTAAGAAAATTGGTTGTCTTGGAAAAGGAGAATGAGAAGCCATTTTGAAATTCCTTCAAGAGATTATGTGTTTGTCAGTAGGATTTAAAGGTGATATGGTCTTGTTCACTATTGAAATGGATTTCTATCCTTGCCCTTGGTTTTCCTTATGATGATCAGATAACGAAAATATCAGTTTGCCAAAATGAAGAACATGTACTTTAGGTACTAAAGATAGAAATTTGACTAAGCGTCAAATTCACAGGGTTGAAAGAGGAATTTGGAAATGTCCACCAAGTTTTATCTATGTGATGATAATTTAATCAAAAGAAGTAGACATGTTTCCTAGTGAACTAGATTCCCAGCCATGAAGTTAGATTCTCACTTGGCTCTCACATGTGCGAATGATCAACTTGCCAAAACCAAGAAAAATGTTAGTTTGCATGTTGAGATTAAAAAATGGCTAAGGGTTAAAACAAAGAGGAAAGTGGAAGGTGGAATGTAGAAGATAAGAAATCAAGGTCTAGAATAACATGGGTTTCCACAACCTGAAGTCTGCCAGCGGAATGCGGAAGGCGGAAAGCGGAAGGCAGAGAATCACGAAAAGACTTTGGGAAATGTCACAGTTCCGCAACCCGAAGTCTACCAGCGGAATGTAGAAGGTGGGAAGAGGAAGGCGGAAATCAGAAGGCATAGAATCATGAAAAGACTTTGGGAAATGTCATAGTTCCACAACCGGAATTCTTCCAGTGGAATGCAGAAGGCAGAAAGCGGAATGCGAGAAGCGGAAGGAGGAGAATCGCAAAAAGAAATTAGGAAATGTCACAATTTCACAACACAGAGTCTGGGAGATCGACGGTCATGGAGAGCTTGAAGGAGATTGACGGTGTGAAATTTTTGATGTAGAAAGCTAAGTGTGGAAAGAAATTTTTGGAGAAGATCGACGATGATAAAGACATTCCGTTGATTAAAGAGAGAGGAGGATAAAAGGTGAGTCAGGTTACACCATATATTTTAAGATATGTATCTTAGACAGATCAACAGTGTCGAACAGAGATTTTAAATATCATGTATAGATCCACGGTTGGAATCAATTTTTCCAGGTGAAAGAACAATTGAGATAAGGCCAAACTAATTGTCCATGCAACTGGAGATCGTGCGGTGGATATTAGGCGTGATCGAAGATCAACAGCTAAGTAGAATTTCACTAATAAAAGAACGATGAAGATAAAAAGGTGAATGGGATGCGAAATCAAAAATAATTGTTGGAAATTGGATTGAGATCAATAGTCAAGATCGATCATTAAAACATATTGATGGCGCGCATCGATTCCGCTGGGTAGAGTTGCGCGGTTTGGAAAAAATTTGATTTGCACAGAATTTTCATCAAATCCGCTTTAATATGTTTGAATTCCACCATCGATTCAAAGGAGGCCAGATATGATGGCCAATAAAGATTCCACTGATTCAACTAGCAAGTTGATTAACAGCAGAGAGCGGGTGCAGAATTTTTATCCAAAATAATCAGATCCAGGCTTGAGTCCTCCTGGGTGAGTTGGACGACAACTCAATGACTGGTTGTTTGTTGACTGGATCCGATATTGGACCTGTGACTCCTACCTGACATCAGGTTTTAGTTGTGTAGAAGAATCACAACGGAGGTAGATAACTCGACAACTTAGTGTTAGAATGAGGAATGGAGTTATCATGAAGAGGCACGATCAAAGAATGAAATGACGCAATGGTGAAGAGATCCATCCACAAGAAACATGAAGGTATTTATACATAGAGGGATGAGTGAAAGAATTTTTCTCTGTGTTCCATATCATAGAGGAAGAAGTAGAGACTAGCGAGTGTGACAAAGATTGAAGGGAAAAGAAATATGGAAGATTACTAAAAACATATCAGGGTGGTAGGGTGGTGCTAGGGCAAGAAACATGCATGCAGGGGTTGTAGCCTCCTTCCAATAGAAGCTGGTAAATAGGGTGTAGTAGCATCCTGTCAGTTGTAGCTGACAAAACGGGGTGTTGTAGCCTCCTTCCAATGAAAGCTGGTAAATAGGGTGTAGTAGCATCCTGTCAGTTGTAGCTGACAAAATAGGGGGTTGTAACCTCCTTCCAGTAGTTGTTGGTAAATAGGGTGTAATACCATCCTTATCTGTAGCAGTAGGAAAAACTATTTTTAAATAACAAATTTGCAGTAATAGGAAGTATTGGTGGTTTACCCAATTGGGGTTCCATGATAAAAATATGTGTTTTGTGTATCTTGTTGATAATATGTTTTGATTAAATTTTAATAAGTGTTTAAAATGGTAAAAAGTTAACAATACTAGTTCACCTCCCCTCTCAGTATTGACTAATATTCCAACACCCATGGTCCCATGGTATTTCAATAATGGAGGGAATTTACTATTTATTCATTCGCTATTTACTATTTACTATGGTTTTGCTTTCCGATACCTAGTTTTCCAAATAGTTGTTGGTTTTTGTTCTCGTGGTAAAAAAATAATTATTAGCTTCACCACATTTACACATTCATCTAGGGAACACTTGTCAAAAGGGTTATTTTTATCATTTAAAAATATTAAAAAGTTAAACTTGACCCAAGATGTACATGGTATGATTTAAAAGATGCTTATGAGGACTAGTATATGGATAATTGTAATTTTTAGGAAGACAACTTCTTCCAAAGGTTTTTGGATGACTCTTTTCCCTGCCATATGAAGATGGCACAGTGGAGAAATGACACTAAGAGGAAGTAAGACAATAGCAAGAGGTGGTTCCTATGCTTCTTTTACAATAGTAGAGTTCAATTTAAATCCATCATTTTACTACTACATGGAAGATTTGTTTCATTTTTATACTTATCTGAATTCACATGACAATGGTATGCATTTGAAGGATAAAACTAAATGATTTATGGAATTTAGGTTTCATCATTGGGTGTCATCTTGAGAACTTGTACATGGGACCCAAGTTTGTGGATGAGTCTCTTACTCATATATGGGACCTTGGCTTAGGGTGGAGCTTGTTGGACTAATTCAACTTGGTGGTTAATAATTGTACATGGGCCCTAATTCCTTGGCCTACTTAAGAATTAAGGTCAACAGTCATCCATAGAACCCTGGTTTATCATGTACCTCCTCACATCAAGTGTTGATGGAAACACTTTTCTAAGGGGGGTGGACTATTATGATCCTCCCTATTTGTGTAATGAGGGGTTGGAGGGCCCGTTTAGAGTTATATTGTGAATTCCATTTAATATAAGGTGCACTATGTCCACTATTTTTGTTATTATTAAATAAGGCCTACTTTGGTACTTAGTATTGAATAATTTAATGGGGCCTCATTAAAGAAGGTCCAACAAGTAGTTAAGAGGTTGTTACAATTAGGATTATCTTCCTACAATAAAGATGGAGTCATGCTTGTGAGATGTGTAGAATAATATTGTATTTAGAGCTTAACCCATTAAGAGGTTTCCCAATCTTAAGAGGCAAGTGAAGAGAAGTGGATTCTTTCCATAAAAATATCAATTATAAGGTGTTTCTCTGCCCTTTGGGTATTTGATAAATAAATCATTGAGATTTGTTGTTATCTTATATGTGATTCCATATTCAAATTTAAAAGTACATAACAATTTGAGTTCAATTTGAGTTTGGACCTCTTTTTCAACCATAATTGTAAAATAACTAAAATAACAATTCATTTTGGTTGTCTTAGAACACACTTAGAGGGAAAAATATCATCATGGTTGGGTCAAATAAATTATACTCAAAATAAAATTATACATAAAAAAACATGCATTAACATTATACATAGAAAAACATGCACTAGTTCGTAGTGTAAAGGATAACATGGATTCTTTTATCATATGTTGCTTAGGTTGCATGGAGGTTAGGTAGGTGGTGAAGCTATTTAAAAAACCATGCTTAAACATATTTTTGAAAGCACAAGCAAATGTTCTAATTGTAATGAAAAGATGAACCAACTTCTTGCAAAAACCGTATAGTGGCATAACAAATGAATGAAAACCATAACAAATACATGCTTTAGAGTTGCATAAAAGAAAAATACATTTTTTAATAGTATTTTTACAAAATTTAATTATATTTAATTATGATTAAAATCTACCTAAAAGAACAAAATTATATGTTCATAATTCAAAATGTTATTTTATAAAAGGTGATGTATTTAAATGATATTTTGTTTCTAGGGCAAATTTGGTTTATTTTAAACTTTTGAATATTAACTATTGTTTCTATTGAATTTTAGTAGTGGTTTGAGTCTATGTGAAATATATATTTAGTTACCTTT
This sequence comes from Pseudotsuga menziesii, assembly GCA_001517045.1. NCBI lineage: Eukaryota > Viridiplantae > Streptophyta > Pinopsida > Pinales > Pinaceae > Pseudotsuga > Pseudotsuga menziesii. The sequence continues at coordinate 192,903 of LPNX010957063.1, forward strand.
ATAGTATTTAATACGATTTTAAAATTTTCTAATCACATATATTTATATCTAATTCATTTATATAAAAGAATATAGCATTTACTTGTTATATGCTATATATTTATAAACTAAAGTATATCTATTTTAAAAGGGGATTTATTAATTATTGAGGGAGATCAAACTTCTAAAAGTACAAACTTATTTTTTGAGTATAAATGTCAATAAAGTATTTAAATTATATACATGTTGTTATAAATGTTTTAAAAGATCAACATGCTATTTTTATGATATTTTATTAAAAAAAAATCAATTCCATAATAAAAATGGAAAAAGTTACACATCCCCTACTTGTTAGGATATTTAGACACTTAGGAGTTAGTTAAGATCAACTTGTGTAATATATCTGTTAGGTAAAGTGTGTTACTTTAGTATGCATTAGTATGCATTTGTAAATATTCTAATCCGACGGTCATGACATGTTCTAGACATAAAGTGATCCAATGATTCAACTTCTCGTAGATCATACCTACCATTGATCTGTGGCTTAACACCCGATTGGTCCTTGATCTCTATTTAAATAGCATGGAGGGTCCTTGGCTAGTTGACCGATTATGAGAAGCTCATTTGTAACTTTCTTTCTTTTGCATAATAAATTGCTCCAAGTAGTTGTTTGGCCGGGCCCATTGACTGTTTCTTTCTCGAGGGTTTTTACCACATGACAAACATCGGTGTGTTGATTTGTGATCTATTTGTGTGAAGTGGTTGCTCAAGGTGTTCGTTCTTTTGGGAGTACCCTGTGTACCCGACCATGGTATCAGAGCAGAGGTCTCAGGTTCAATTCCCTCGAGTAAGTTTGCAAGACTTGGAGACCAAGAAAATAATGCAAATTTACTAAGTCCGACATTTCAAAAATTTTCTTAAGACTGGATTTCACATGGGTTAAAAGTTTAGGGTCACTACCAGTAAGGATAAGATCATCAACATAAATAACAAGTATGATGAGATGGTTTCCTACTTTCTTGGTATAGACATTGGGTTTAGAATGGCATCTAGAAAAACCAGTGTTAAGGAGAAAGCTATCCATTTTGGCATACCAAGCTCTAGGAGCTTGCTTAAGGCCATATAAGGATTTCTTAAGGCAACAGACAAGGCTAGTGTTATTCTGAACATATCCAGGAGGTTGTTCAATGTAAATTTCCTCCTATAAATCACCATGTAAGAAGGAAGAATTGACATCCATTTGATGGAATTCCTAGTTATGTAAGGATGCAAGGGAAAGAACAAGGAAGATGGAGTTCATTTTTGCGGCAGGAGGAAAGGTTTCGTTGTAGTCAATCCCTTCAACTTGGGAAAACCCTTTGGCAACTAACCTTGCCTTAAGTCTTTCAACACTTCCATCTGAGGCATACTTAGTTTTGTAGACCCATTTACATCTGACAAGTTTTCTTCCTTTTGGAAGAGGAACAAGATCCCAAGTATCGTTCACCATTAAGGAATGATATTATTCATCCATAGCTGCATCCCAATCTGGATTTCCTAAAGCTTTTGCAAAAGTTTTTGGATCATGATTCTTGGAAACTTGTGCCAAAAGAGAAGAGGATTGCTAAAACTGAGAATGTGTTTGACATTGATCTATAGGATCACCAGCAAGATCACCAGATGCTTCACATGTTGAATGGACCCATCGAGGAAGCATTGGTGTTGGTGAAACTAGAGGAATGTGAGCAGGAAGAGGTGGATTTTCATCCTCATTGTCATCATCAGAAACTGGAGTTGGAAACCTGTCAAGGAAGTTGGAAGAAGAAGAAGGCACAATCATTGAATCAGGATTGCAGGCCAAATATGGCACACTCACCAAGTTAGGCTCGCAGGCGAAGAGATTTTCATCAAGTTTATCATCTCTTATAATGATTATATCATGAGAATGTGGCTGAAGAAGTATATAACCTTTTACGTCTTCTGAATATCCAACAAATATGCACTTTTAACTTTTAGGCTACAATGCTTTCCATTTTTCATTCAGAATGTGAGCCCATGCTTCACAACCAAACACATGGAAGTGACTTACATTTGGTTTAATTTTACTCCATGCTTCTTCTGGTGTTATACCTTGTAAAACTTTAGTGGGTGTGCGATTAACTATGTAATTTGCACAATTTATTGCCTCGGCCCAATATTGAAGACCTAGTCCCTTACATTGGATCATACAATTAGCCATTTCTTTTAAAGTGTGGTTCTTTCGTTCAGCTACACCATTGTCAGATGTTAACTTAATAATTTGATGACCAGATTGTTTTTCAGCAAGGGCCTTGTAGGCTAATAACATGTTAAATACTTCACTCTTAAGTTTTAGGAAGTAAACCCAAGTGCGTCTGGAATAGTCATCAATGAAAGTTAAGAAATATTTTAAACCAGAAAAGGAAGCAGATGGAAGAGGACCACACAAGTCACTATGCATAAGCTCCAAGGGAACAGAGGCGTTCCAAGAGGCATGTTTGTCAAAACTGTCCCGATGATGTTTTTCGAGTACACAATCGGAACAAACACCATCGTTGCAAGATACCATCAGAAGACTAGTCACCATATTGTCTTTACATAGTTGTTGCAATGAGTGATAATTTAAGTGACCAAATCGCTCATGCCAAAGTTTGCTCAAGTTATCATTATGAGCAACAAAAACTGAAGGAAAAGGTGATGACCCAAAGTTGTTAAATTTGTACAACCTGGTAATATCATCAACAATTTCAGTAGCTAGGACATGTTGAGGATCTTTAAAATCCTTGATTACAACTTGGTGAGGTGTAAACGTTACAGTTTTACCTTCACCGGAATGAGTGATTGGATAGACTAACAACAAATTGTAGGAAATTCGTGGAACACATAGTACATCACTAAAATGACCATTTCTACTGGAACTGTTCTAGATCCTACAACACTTAGAGAACTATCATCACCAACAAATATTTTTTTGGTGTTACATTCATGCATACTAGAAAAGATGGCTTGATACTTAGCCATATGATAAGATTCTCCAGAATCAATCAGCCATTCATTTGAAGTAGAAGAAGAATATCGAGCTGCAGTTAATGCCAGTCAGGAAGCTTTATGGCTTCAACAGATCCTTTCAAAGTTTGGATTCGAGCAGCAGTAGCCTACTCCACTTTGGTGCGACAATCTAAGTTCCATCAAGCTTGCCAAAGATCCAGTTCTACATCAACACATCAAACATATTGAGCTACACATTCACTTCATCAAAAATCTTGTTCATGATCGTGTTCTTGAAATGCTCTATTTCCCTATAGGATGATCAAGTTGCAGACATCTTCGCCAAGTCTCTTACAGAAGCGAAGTTTTCTAAACTTCGATCTATGTTAGGAGTTCAGGAATGTGTAATTAAGGGGGGATAGGCTCTAATGCCTCCTTCCTTCTCCTAATAGTGTCACCTTTGTAATCCTTCAATCCTATCCCAAGTTGTTCTTAAGGGGGGATGTTAGGATATTTAGACACTTAGGAGTTAGTTAATTTCAACTTGTGTAATATATCCGTTAGGTAAAGTGTGTTTCTTTAGTATGCATTAGTATGCAATTGTAAATACTCTAATCCTATGGTCACGATATGTTCTAGACATAAAGTGATTTGACAGTTCAACTTCTCTTAAATCAAACCTACCATTGATCTGTGGCTTAACACCTGATTGGTCCATGGTCTCTATTTAAATGGCATGGAGGGTCCTTGGCTAGTTGATCGATTATGAGAAGTTCATTTGTAACTTTCTTTCTTTTGCATAATAAATTTCTCCAAGTAGCTATTTGGCTGGGGCTATGGACTGTTTCCCACTCAAGGGTTTTAACCACGTGACAAACATCGATGTGTTGATAGGTGATCTATTTATGTGAAGTGGTTGCTCTAGGTGTTCGGTCTTTTATAAATACCCTGTGTACCCGATTTACTATATTATAAATAAGTTTTTTCAACACAAAAATTAAGATAAAATATTGATCATTATATTACAACATAATAATGTGAAATAAATTATAATAGCTATCTCCCTACCACCATGTAGGGAGTGGTGATCAGAATATAATGAGCTATGAGATAATTGCAAGTATTTTAGATATATTAAATAGACTATGCCTAATTGTAAGTATTTTAGATATATTAAATAGATTATGACTAATTGCAAGTATTTTAGATATATATGCCTTATGTTGATAGATATATGTGGATATGTAAGCTAAACCATTAGAAAATAAATGAAGCACTTGTATCATAAAAATGCAATGATTAACAATCCATTAGATAATTGGAAATGGTTCAAATCCATTAGATAATTGGAAATGGTTCAAATGGTTTGGAAGTATAGAATGGATTACGACTTATGTAGCCAAATATGTTTTGGAGAGATAAATAAATTTTAATTATATAAATTAATATAAATTAATGAAGTTATGTGTATATAAAAGTAAAATGTATATATTTTTATATATATTAAATTATGTAAAAAGAATTTGTTATAAATTTGTTTCTTAAATATAAAAAAAAACAAGTTAATGGTTCAAAACTTAAGAACGAAATGAATGTAAAGAAATTTTATCATACACTTGATTAATGTTCCTAGAGACATTTCCTTATAAATTACATTCATAACTAAATAATAATTAATAATAACCATAATAATAATTTAAACTAAGTGTATTATGGAATTATATATATATATACTTACTTTTATCTCTAATTGTGACCTACTAGGTAAGCTAATAATGATACCTTGCGGTATCAAAGTTAAAACATCACGAAAAATTAGGAAGTCGTGAAACTTTGTTTGCACATATTATATCAAAATTAAGTCATTACGAAATCTTAGGAAGTCGTAATACCCTCTTGACAACATACAATGTTGACGGCTTAAGACATTGATAATGGAAAAAATAGTCTGGTGTCACAATTCTACTATGTTGGCGTTGAGGATTCCACATAATATTTTAGGGAATTAAAATTAAAAGATGATTAGCATGTTTAAACATTTTCGAATGGGGATCAAACTAGTGGTCCAATGTTTTGTGCGAAGAAAGGATGCAAAATATTTGAGGGCTTCACTCTAGAATTGTAAAACTTAGATTTGATAACATCACGGCTATAAGGAGTATTGGGGTACCTCTTTTGGAAACTCAAGCTTTCTTTGAATTCGATAAATTTGGAAGTATCATTTTATTTTGAATGTGAAGATTTGTAGCGACATAGTCAAGTGATTTTCGGCTACTTGTTTCATTGGTATTCATACTCGTTAGCACAAGTGCATTTACTTAGTGATCATCAAGAAGATGTTTTTTAATGGAGCCCACAACGGTGACTAGTTTGTTTCGGTTGCAACTCCTTCATTTGTTTGTTTTTCACAAAAAAAATATTGCATTCGATTATTAAAAACATAACTCAAGCGCCTAAGCACAAAAAAGAACAGCTTGAAAAGCTAAAATGGTCAAAGCCCCTTTATTGCCCCTTTTCAATGCATTAATAGATCTGCATTATGCTCAAATAAAAACTCAAAAAAACTTGCTCAAAATGAGTAGAAAAGCAGGAAATATGCCACAAGAACTTTCTATCTGAGAAGAACTAATAACATGTCCCTTCATGAACTACAGTTCCCAATGAGAGTCGTCACTCGAAAACTGTCATGGATAAGGTTGTCATCTATCCAAGAGAGCCTCCACCATCCATTAAACAATTGCTTTTTTATGCCCAAGGGGGGCACCGACTATGGGTTGGCAATTGCTTCCTCACCAGCCACGCCTCTCACTTCCACCTACACAGAGAAGGGCCTCCAACCACCATTGACAGATCTTCCTCTGTCGTAGAAATGACAGGAACCACCACCCAAAAAAATTCCTCTACTCCACCAAAAAGCAGAGTGTGACACGGTGGGTATCAATTCAACTGCCGACACACAACACTAGTAGGCCTGTCGACCCTCAACAAAATCATTGTCTCTTCCATAGTGTTCAATGGGTCACCCTGCAAGGGAATCTACACCACAACGGGAAGAGAACTACCTTCATTTCGTTCAGACATCCAATACCCAAAGTCTCACTATGAAAGGGGCAAGGCTAGGGATGAAACCCTAGCCACCATGCACTGGTTCAAATTGACTCTCAAAAACTATGCAAAGCTCGCCCAAAACAAAGTGTAATTATATATGTTTGTTTGGGTTGCTTTAAAATCCCTATGAAAGCTCAACTCTTTAAAAATAGTTGTTTAAATTTTGGGCCCCTCTCTCTATATATTAGCTATTTGGATTTTCCATAACCCCTTTTAATACAAATACTATTAATTTTATGTTAAAATAATATTCAAATTCCTTTATAACATACAAAGCACTTGTGCACAAGAGTATTTTTTTATTTTTCATATTTTGTAGATTTTATATTTGTAAAATTTATTTGGTATTAATTTATTCTAATAATATATTTATTAAAAATTAAAATTAAAAATATTTTTTTTAAATGTTTATTAATATTAATACACTATTAATATATATTTAAGTAAGACATCAATATATTTTGTTATGAAAAAAAAACCTTAAAGTTTTGATGTCACGATGCATTAGATCACGGTTTTCCCATGTCTTGGTACTGATCCAATACCATAGTTTCAACTATATCAATCTATGTGTCCACTTTTAAACACTACTTCCCTTGGGGAAATGAAAAATGACAACTGAAATTACACTTTTTCGGACCAAGTCACTATTTTTGGGGAAAAATGTGTCACTGAGGCCGCCCCTTTCAATGGAAAAAGTGTGACCCTTTAGTTATGGTCTATTTTTTAGTGTGACTTTCTGTTTTTGCCCATTTTGTCATTTCCTCATGTCATATGGATGAGATGGATGGAAAAAGATGTTAATATTGCTAATTATGATGTGTTATGGTGATGGAACTAATAACAAAGTGAGTGAGAAAATTTTGTTTATTAAAAAATTGCCCCCTAATGTGTGAAGTCAAGTTCATTGTATGGAAAAAATACATCCTAAGTGTTCCATATTTTTAATAGGGAATGAAAGGGCATGAATGAAAAGAGAATGAAACTATGTGGAAAATAATTCCCTCTCCCAAGGGACGACAAAGGCCAATACTTATAGACAAAGGACTCAAAGAGGTGAGGTGTACATAATCTCAAAACAAGGTTGGAATCCCCATGCTTGTATGTCAATCTAGAATCCAAACCAAGAGGGGTATGATCAATACATAAATAATTCTTGGGTACAATACATCGTAAAGGTCAAAGAGGGACCTGATACAAGAACATTATCATGCTCCAACTATTGTTTATCTGAAGTACATGAGTAGGAACAACAACATCCGTATAAGGATGACATACCGAAACACTTGAAGCCCTATTGAAACTATAGGGGGGAAAGATGTGAAAGGAATAAAGGAGTAATGTAACTCCTCATAGGTGACTAAAACTATTGAAATACTAAGTCAAATAGGTCCAGGGAACTATAACTAAAACCTAATCACTATTGCTAATGTAGCTTGAACACCTTAAGAATCATTTGATTGATGGGATTCCAAAACTTGTGAGATGGATAAAGGAACCACCATATTGTTAAATTCTCAACAATGCAGTAATGGGCTAGAGTCGAGCACATGAGGACCAATATCCAAGGGTAATTGAGTTGTCCCCTTATTTATTCAAAGGGAACCCATCAATTATGGTTATGGGGCCAATGTACAAAATGTCTCTCAGATTATCCTCTAGAATAAGGGTGTTGATGTTGACAGTGGTAGACACTATAACAAGGAAATGAGGTTTCCTTGATGTCAGCACAATGGATATCAATAGAAAATGAAGAGAAATGGAAATGAGACACCAAAATGGGATAGGTTTGTGACTAAGTGGGGGACTCAATCCTCCTTTATTCAAATAATGAAGGCATGGTTGACTTGGCAGCATGTGTGAAACTTGTGATGACATCAAGGGAGGGCCATAATGGGGGATAACCAAGGGACATAAACACAATATGGATACTCACGGAGGGAAAATGAAGACACATGAAGGAATGGTTGACCTAGTAATGTGTGTGAAACTTGTGATAATATCAACGAAGAGCCATAATTAAGGATAACTAAGGGACACAAATGCAATGGGGATACTCACAAGGGGAAAATGGAGGCACTAAGGATGGATTTGGGGGAGTCTAATATTAGTAAGATTCCATGGGTGACACATCACATAATTATCTAAATAAAGGTGACCAATGATGTTTCCATAATAAATCATATATAATCTACAGTGATTCTAAGGATCTTTGAACTTTAAATGGTTTTCCAAGTATGCGGTTACTTGAGAGAAAAATGGGTAATGCAAGGATATAAGTATCCAATGTGAAACCAAGTGAATCGACATATTGAATAATAGTGGATGGAAGTGACCAAGGGTAGGAAACAGATGGTAATCTCCTTGAGGGCGGATGAATAGTGGAAAAATAATGTAACTTTTACAATACAAATGAAGTAATGGGATAGTGAAAATGTAACATGAATCATCAAAATGTTGTAAGTGTGGGAGTTTGGGGGTAGGAAAATGAGTAATAATGAATGCAAATATGTAGTTAAATTTAAGACCAAAAAGTAGACAAAATTTTAACCCTAGGGGGATCAAAATGGCATGGGAACCCAACAACAAAAAAGGATATTACTAAATGACCCCCATGTAAGCGAGGATCTATTATCGGGAAAGCCTGGATAATGCAAGGGTGGATGGGTTGGGGGGGGTCCTACTCGAGAAAATGGAATTGAAAAAGGTTAATGCATATGATGTTTTACAGAGGGAAATCACCCATATGCCAATTTGAAAAAATATACATGTGAGACATAGTTAAATGCCGAGATAAGAAATGCACATGGAAAATTGGGCTTGGACACATGCAAAAAATGGCAAAGCCTAATAGTGCACTTGGAAATAAAAATATACAAAAAAATATAATGTAGTAGAGAGGACTAAACTACATGCATGCATGAAAATTGAGGGAAATAGGGGCTTCCCAAAAAAGTTCTTAATCACATGAAACTAATCATGTAGACAAGAAGGGAAGGGAACAAGGATTCTATTGATACAAATGGCATGTCAAATATATGTTGTATGAGTGAGTACGAGTTGTAATAAATACATGCCTAAATAGTTATAAAACGGGTGAGCCCCACAACCCTAGGTTTCATTTCATTGTTCACCATTGGAGTAGCTTGTGGGGCCCATATCTTTAAGAGATGATTTCTTCGATTTTGTCCATAAGATTTGGATTCTATGACTTGCAAGCTAGTGGTCTCTCTATAGTTTTCATGTTCATATATTTATTGTTGGAAATTTGTCCTCTAGGGTGTTATGGGTTACCCTAAAGGGTTTCAACCAACGAGCATGCCACTCAGGGACTTTCTTGCAACTTTGCTCGTGGGAAAATACCAGAAAAGTATGACTAGCTCATGCATGACTAGGAAACAGGTGCGAATTCAACTCACACATGCATGGAAAAAGGGAAATACTCGATCACACTTTTTATTCAACCAAGTTTGACATAGGGTCACTCTTTTTATGGAGAAGAGAGTGACCAAATTTATAGTTTTTTATTATGCTAACACAAATATTTTTCTATAGGATGAGGGTTAAATAGAGGGAGATAGATGTCTCCAAGATTAGGGAAGCCATAAAAATGATGCCCCAATGAGGGGCAGTCTCACTAAGTATGGGTTGTTCAAGTTCTTTGAGAACTCATTAATGAGGTCGATGAGACAATTATTGACCAATCTTATTGAGTACAAGGACCCTACTGTCTAAGACTTCATTGTACAGGGTGAGCAGATTGAGCTTACCCTTCTAGACATATACTTTATGACTGGGATGCCAAACATGGGGGTTATATGTGATAATCAACCTATGAAACCATGGGATGTATATAGGGAGGGAATAATGGTCGGGAATTGCATGGTTACATGGTTCCTCCATCCTTTTGAGAGACATAGTAAACCTAGAGACATGAGTAGAAACAACGAGTTATGTCTGAGTACTGGGGTTGAAGGAGACCCATAATATTTTGGGTGGTCAGTCAATTATTGTTGAACAGGTGTTAGGTGGGACCTACTTTGGGTGGGACCATATATTCTTGAAAATGGTGCAATGGAAGCTTAACCATTGTATACAATGGGGATGTGATTTTTGGTTTGGGGTCTTCATCTGTTTCTTCCTATTTGAGTGTGTGTTGACCATGAGACCCCATATTGCTATCCATGAAAGTGGTATGATGGAGACCTAGATGCAAGGATGGAGAGAGATGATGATACAAAGCAAAGGAAATTTTGTGGGAAACGTCTTTGTCTAGGGAATTTCCCCATAGTGCTGCCAACTCCCAGTAGTGTTAGAGGACTATCCATATGCTGGGAAGGAATTCTAGGGAGACTTGAAGTTACCATTCCTACCAATATAGGCATGGGAACTGGATGGTGTGTATGATGATGCATTGTTATTATTCCAACCATGTTTGCATACTAGGATATATGGTATTTGTATTGATTTATGCAATGCATTGTACTAATTACTCATTGCATGTGTGTAAATATATGGGACCACTGCTCCCATAGATATTTAGAGATGATGAGGCAAGGTTGAGGAGTTTAATATCCCCCCCCCCCATCGCAATGACAATGATGTGGATCCGAGGCCATCCTAGAGGGGCTTTGATGTGATATTTACTAGTTTCTATACAACATCACTGAAAATGGGTGGAAATATTTGGGTGGTAAGTTGATCATTGTATGCTACCAAGAACCACCTAATAGGTGTTTCACCATGCAATAGATAGACTTGGTTTCCCATGATATCCAGGACATGATGAGGGGGGATTTCCACAAATGTTTGAGGAGGAGGACGATAGAAAGGAGGAGGGTGAATTCAATGACTCAATTGATGATGAGGAGGAGGATGAGTAGGTAGTTATGTAGCAATATCCCCATGCTATGGACATGGGATTTCTTACTTATGTACCACATTTTTTTACTGTGCAGTGGGATTATGAATGTAAACACTTCTAATTTTGGACTTATACTTATGTATTTGCATATGCATATGGATGCCTCTTTATATACATGAGCCTTATGTTATGATCTAATGCAATATGTGCTTTTATGTATGGATGGATTTGATTTATGATGATGATGATGTGATATACACATGCATGGTGTATTTCCTTGTTATCGATGACTAATATACCAATATAGAATCTAATTTGTAGCAGGATCTGCAAACTATTGAGATTCTTGGGTATATGAATGAATGCAATGAATTCAAATTGTCTAACCATTTTTTATCTCACAGATACTTTCTAAACAATAAAGGATAGTGTACACGATAACAACTATTAAACTATGTGACAAGTAGTTGAGAATCAAGATAAACATGAAGGTGATTAACATGCTTAAGGAGAGCATCAGCTGTGAGGCCAATCATGGCATTGTATTCCATGTGATTATTAGCGGTTGCACTGATACACACTCCACTGAAATTTACGGTGGATGTGACAAGGGATATATGAGCCTTACAAAGGAAATATTCAGGGAGTATCAACTTGCATAGTTTTGTAACTGATAGATTCAAGGATTATTGACTTGCACTATTGAAAAAATCAATGTAATAGGGATGATGACAATCCATTTGAGGAGTATAAGAAAAGAAACCATAAGACTCGTCCTACAAAATGGAATATATAAAACAACTATAATACAAGAAATAAGGGAGGGCCAGTTTCAAGGATAGTATTTCTTGAGATATAACCTATTACAAGGGTTCTTTAATATTTTTCCATCCAATTCAGCTATGATGTATGACCTCTTTCCAAGACAATGATTTATGAGATAAGGGACGTACCACAAACACTCAAAATGTCCTCAACAACATTTATCATGGGATTGGTTGTAAACAAGGATGAGATCACCTTCATAGAATGAGCATGGGTGGATGTCATTGTCGTCATAGGATTTCAAATGTTCTTTAGTAACCTCGATGTTCTACAAAGCAACAGGATCATCCTGATTCACTTGCTTTAGGGAGATCAAGTTTTTTTTTTATAACTAGAGAAATCAACAACTAGAGCTGGGCTGGTACTCATGTGACATGGGGTCCAAGGATCCATTCCCACTACCAATATACCCCTAAGTGCCCCGCACCCTCCCGCAATACATGGGACACGGGTAAACCCGGGTGGGATATGATCTCATGACCTCCATTTACAACAAGTGACTTCATATCAATCGACGCCAATGAGCCACACTCGTTCGGGAAGGAGATCAAGTATTGTTCTAGAGGCATGATATCTAGTAAAAGTTCAATGATAAGTTGTAAATAGGGAATTTGGTACTCGATAGATAAGATGGAATCCACTCCATGAATGGGGTGGAATGGGGTAATCCTAGTTGATGTTTTGGTGGAAATCTAATATGACGTCCATAAGGAAGGAGAGAGTATATGATTCGACTATGGTCACAAAATTTGTAGTGTATGATTTCTTACACACAAGTGCAAAAAAACCTAATAAGGGGTTGTGAAATCCTTGGTAGTAGAAAAAAAATAGAAAAGGAAATAGATTTAAACCAAACTAAATAAAAACACTCTCAAACATGCATGTAAATATAGATCAAGAAATTCCATTGGGCGTAGCTCTGGTGGTTGGGAGATTTGGTTGTTGCGCTCCCCACCCGGGTTCGAATCTCACTGGGGACATTTGCTCCTTGGGAGCCCTTGTATGTAATGAAATGTTAGGCTGGTAAGCCATTTATTGTGATTAATGATGCCCAAGTTCATGTATACTTTCCTAGAAAGTATAAGATATTTTCCCAAGTGGATGTAGCCATGGTGTAAAATTGGGCTTCCATGGTGAACCACTTTTAGAAAAAAATATAGATCAAGAAACTATCCATTGAAAGAAAGTGCACCATGTGAAATAATGTGATTATTATTATTACACAAATAATTCAAGTGATATGTACACACCTTGGTATCATTTGATGAGACTAGTGGACTTCCATATGTGATTCAATGGCAGGTTCATTCGTATCATTGTAGTCCCAATATCCATCCATGTGTTAATTAAGGATTTTTTTACAATGAAAGTCAAAATAAGGATGTGGTATTTTTCTCTTTTTTAAATATGGTACCATGATGGTGCGTGTATGGAAGAGTATAATCTAAAGTGGCTACCATGAGGGATTCTTTGATAGGAATAAGAGTGGTAAGAAATAATATCAAGATCCAATTGTATTCTCTCCATTCCATTGATTGTTTAGTGGAGGGGTTAGGGTTTTAGAAGTTAGATACATTGTTATTTTCGATCATGTCAACATATGTGTCAAATTTTAGCCACTACTTCCCTTGAGGAAACATGAAATTATGAATGATAACCAAAATTTCACTTTTTAGGACCATGTCGCGAGTTTTTGCGAAAAATGTGTGAATGGGGCCATGCCGTTCAAAGGAGAAGAAATTACCCTTCAGCTATGGTAAACTTTGTAGTTTTAATTTTAGTTTTTATCCATTTGGTCATTTCCTAGGGTAATATGGATGATATGGGATGGAAATTTGTGTTAATATTACCAATTATGATGCATAATGATGATGAAATTGATGACAAAGTGGGTGAGCGAATTTTGGTTGTTAACAATAAGACAACTTAAGGGACATAACCTTTAAGCAACCAAGAGTATGGATTCAATATTTAGTGGAGTCTACAAGTGAAATTTTTGGTTTTCAAGAATCTCTCACTCACCATAAATCTAGCTAGAAATAGATATTCTAGTAATTGGACTCTATTTCTGTAAACAACATAGATTGGATTGCGCTCGCAAAGGTGTAGCTCCACTTGCAATTTGCTTGAAAATGGGATGATATGTTTTAATATATGTCACGAGTTCAAAACACCCTAAATTATCATTTCCCCACACTTAAGGGTTGTGTGGGTGCACCTAGGGTATAGTGGTAGTGGACGGGATTAGACCCTTGGACCCCATGTCATGCAAGTACCAAGCCAATCCCAGCTGTTGATTCCCCTAGTACAAAAAAAAACATTGTTTGGATTGTTTTCTCCTATGATTCCTCTTGGGATATCAAATTTGAAAGGAATAATGATATGAATACCTCCAAAAGAAAACCAAATATATGATTCTCATTACTACCTCAACAATTCCTCTCTCACATTAGGACTAGTGATTTTTCAACCCAAGGGTGGTGTTCCTAACTGCTATAAGATTTACTTGTATATTTTGTAGTATGTATTTTTCAATAGATACCTAATGGTTATGTATATGGAGAGTGGAATGATTAACTCTAAAGGAAACATTTGTATGGTTTTACTTAAAATTGGCTAATTCCTTGACAACTAACAATGCATTAACAACCAAAGACACAATAAAACTGAGTAAATTAAATAATCACATGGTAAATAATAGACCTCTTCATAATACCTTTAAATTATAGTATCAATGCTTAAACACATGATATGACATGGGAAATCATGGACCTATTCATAACACCTTCAATTCATAGTGTCACCCTCAAGAGACATGATCATAAAATACCATAATCTAAACCATAGTGATTGTTATCAAATTACACATTCACATACCAATATAGAGATTATATATTATACTATAATATCAACAAAATAATTTATGTCATTCTTCATGAACAACAAATAAAATTAACCATTACAATAAACACAAAGTGAATCATAAATAATTCATTATACATGTGCCAAAACCATGTATGTATAATAAGTATTGTCCCATTTGTACTTTTTTTACAAAATGGCACATTGTGACCAATGTGCATAATGATACCTATGGCCCAAACATGAATAATTCTAGCTCATTCCCTAGTCACAAAAAGACATGTTGTGCCCAAAATTGCACATCATAGATGAGGTACACATGGGTCACTTAGTAACCCTTACTACCCTTGCTAGTGCCAAGTGCATCTCAAAATATGACCTTTCTCTTCTTCAAGATGGATGAATCTTGAGTCTTCTTCTATCTAGGAGTAGTACTTCTCTCTGGAAACTAGAAATGAAACAACATTCATATAAGGTTTTTTTTCAATACTCTATCAATTAACTCACTTACAAATTAGGAATCAAATTTAAATATTGTGAAATTTACTATAGATGGCACAAAAATTCATGAGGGAATTTCCCTCCTCCATGAGCCTATGCCTAGGCTCTAAGTAATGAATCCCTACAATAATTACAATAACCAATTAATAAAAAATTCCTAAACACTTAAATCAATTCCATCCATGTTGGATAATGAATTCATCAACTAATGATCTCACCATTAATATCTCAAGCATCAATGGACATACACTAGGAGTTGTAGCACTGAACTAGACTGATTTATATGATGGATCAATGGGGGATGGATTAGATTCAATATAAACAAATTTGGATGCAAACTTTGTATATGTAACTACAATATATGAAATAGTGGATTAAAAAATGGGGGCTACAGTCAGGTGGAAAGGGGTGCGGTGAACAGGTGTAACCATATTATATGGATGTAATCGATAATGTAGTGGGGATAAGTTGCAATAAACCCCATGGGATGTAGAATAATATGAAGGAAAATAAGGGGGGAATGAATTCCAATGATGTGGGAATGGTTGACAAGGACTATACATGGCCTATAGCCTGGAATGAACAGAATAGGTGAGGGATGTAGAAGAAAAGGTGGATACGATGAATTTTACATGAATGGTGCAATCTACATACAAATTTGTAATATGTTAGATTAGTACAGAGACATCAAAATTATCCAAAATAATATAATAAGTAATAACAAAAAATAAAATATATTTACATTTATAAACAATACATACAATGGGAGCAATCTATCCATCCTAGGTGAAGATGTCTATCGTGTCTCAAAAGTATGAAGTTGTGGAAATAGAAGAATAATGGAAATCTCTAAGAAAACTCAATTCTTAAATATGGCTCCAAGTAAGATATAAAGAAATGGTCTTGAATACTTGTCTTCTATGAATATTTTTTAGTTCCTCTACATAATAAAATTAAGACGCCAAAACATTCATGTGCCTTAACATAAAAAAAATGGAAAATTTACTTTAGTAGTTTTTATTTGTACAATAAAAACAAGACACTAAACTCAAGGGGATATTCATGGAAGAGCACTTCTTTACCATATTGATAGCATGGATGACTTATTCCTAGATGATCTTATCATTCGTATCTAAGAGGCCTCCATATGCACTTGCTATTGATATAAGGGTCTAGGGTTGTCCTATGCTTTTTTCTATTTTGAAGGGAAGATCACATGTATCTAGTGGACCTATTATTTTCCTTGGAAAATATAGTGGATCTAGTAGAAACATATTATTTTATTTGAGAAAGGAGATGGATCTCAAATCTAAAAAATGTCTAGTTCTCTCCAGTTTATATATGACTAGATTTGGGAGAGACCCTTCGGAGCTTAGTAGAATATCAATTGGATGTACTTAGAAGTTTAATGAAATACCTTGTGTATGAGGACATCTTCTAGATCATAATGATTTCTTGTGATGGTGCCATTACCTTGACACATGCTTATGGAGTGTGAAGTTGGTAATCCCATTCATTTTTCTTTTATGTTATCATTGGAGTATATTTTATCATTGCATGTCTTCTCTACTTTTGAATGGATGCATATAAATGATAAGTCATAATTTATTTTACTAGTATAAGGAATAATATAAAACCAAATAATTCAACATAGAATAGTTTTCATATGTAAATGTTGATGTTGATCCAAGTTGACAAAGATCATGTATTACTCACTCCAAGAAATATATGGTAATCCATACAATTTGAATTATTGGATAGGGCTAGGTTTTCATTGTGAACCTTCCTACCTTTTTACACAATACTTTTCCATTCTATATTCTCACCTATATTGGAGATAAAAAATGAAGAATAATCTTATTTCACATACTCAAAACACCAACTCAATGATAATGCCTATGGTCACTACTCAAAGAAATGATAATTTTGGTGGGTCAAGGTTACTGACTTGACTCTCCCTATGTGCCAATAATGTAATTAAATCCAAGGTATAGGTTATAGGGATGTCCTTTCAATAAAATTAATTTTGTATCCTTGACAATTATAACCATATTAAGTCATCACTATACTAATTCATTATTTGAATGTCTTGATAACTCATCGATATTATTTTCACTTATCATGGTTTTTTTACCTTTAACTATATTAACCATACAACGTTGTCACTAATTTTACTATGATATAACTAGCCATCCTAATTTATATTGAATGTAGAAATAACTAGCAAGATAAATAATTTATTGTTGCTCAAGGTTCCACATTCTGTGTGACTAAGACGAAGCAAATGAGCACGTTGTTATAATAGCTACATCAATGATGGAAATTGCCACAAATGCATCTACACGTGATGGAGGTGTACCATCATAACAAAGAAACTACATATAGAATATATATTTATTGAATATGGAATTAACTAGAAAGTTAAATAATTTATTATTGCTCAAAGTTCCACAATCTGTGTGAGTAAGACACATCAAATGAGCACGTTTCTATAATAGCTACATCAATGATGGAAATTGCCACAAATGCATCTACACATGATGGAGGTGTACCATCATAACATAACAATGGTGCATGTCTGTGTGTGTGTGTAATTATTAGTAATTATATATATAATCAATGAAGTATGGAGAGATGATTTGATCCCAACCACTTCCATGAAACTATCATGTGCACTAGCCTCCATCAACCCATAACAACTATTCCCACATCTCGAGCATCGATGAGGATCCCATGAACTAGAATGAGAATGCTTACCATGTGATCTCTCCTAGATTTATTTTTTTGAATGTCTAGAAACCAAAAATCCTCCCCAATCATCACCTAAAGATCTCTCTTAGCAATATAATTCAAGAATTGAACTATATGCTATAGTAAGTTATGGGTTAAGGTGGAAATCGATGTTTGGGCATGGTGAATGTTATTTTAAATGGGATTATATTGAGAAGTGGGGTTGGACTTATGCCTCATAAGTAGATTCCCTTTTAATGGGTCACACCCAACATTTCTCGATCTTGTACAAACCTGTGATAAATCCCCTATAAATCACCATAGTCAAAGTAGTTGACATGGTGACCTAAAAAAAATTCCACCCATAATTTCCTAAGGAAATACAATTGATCATCCCTATTATTGCATGGAGGTTTCTCAAATTCCATGAACCACATATTCATCCAGTGCTATATAAAAGGTTTCAAGGTGCAACACTCCATTCAGATGTGTTTCTTTGTCATTGGAGGGTGTGTTTTGGTTCTAAGGTCAATAAAAAAGGTCATCAATTTTTGTTTCTAAATATGAAGATATCTAACCTTGTTTCTAACTAAACCCATCCTATAATACTCAAACATCCTAGCCCTATAATAATAAATAATAGATAACAAACCTTGGACATTAACAATGGAAGTAATAATGGTATCTAATGATGTAACTAGTGAAAGGTTTGAAGGTTCTCAGTTGTTTATAAAAACTTGTATTATGACTCTTAATAATTGAATCTCCACATCAATTTTAGTGTTTGGGTTTTCCTAATTGTGTATTAGGGTTTGGTCTATCTTCAATGGATGATGTTGGGTTCAAATTTTCTTTAGGCGAAGGCTCCATGATTTGTGACATATGTTGCATTTGAAGCATAATATAATATACACATTTATTTGTTATTATAAATTAATAAATTTGAGAAATATAAATATAAACAAAAATTGAAATAAACTTACATGGAATCAATATCTCTTGAAATATCTCCTTGAAGAAGATGTGGACACTTGGCACACACTTTGTAGTCAATGATTCACCAATAGTTCCTCAAATAGCTCCAAATCACATCCTAGTCACTAGAATAAATCCCTACATCATTTTGAGATGTACATCCATGGCCCTTTTGTTTATATTAATAGATCTAGAGGAATATCTGCATGCTTAGGAATGTGCACACATCATTTCAACTATGACTTGACATCTTACCTAGCGGTTTGGGAAGCACCAAAACAATTCAAAAAATAACATGTGCACATTCTTAAAAATGTGTGTACATTTATGCATAACCAAATTATTGCACACCCATTACCACTTTTATCTCCACCATCTTTTTGTTAGCACCCATACATTTGTGTGTGTGTGTGTGTGTGTATACATGTGCTCCTCCTTAAAATGTTTCAAATAGTCATATCTTGGTTGTTTAGGGAGGAGTATAAATTGTATGTGTTAGAACATGACAATGTGAAATAAGTTATGGTGGGTTTCTAACTCACACTAATTTATACCTACCTATAAACATGCACCATCCCACCTTATAGTTCAATGGTGATTGACAGTAGAGTATTGGACTTTCCACTTAGGGTGGGGTACGGTGGGGTGGGGTAGGGTTCAATGGTGATACAGAGGTGGGGTAGGGCGGGGTGGGGTAGGGTTCAAAGGTGATAGAGATTAGAGTATTGGAATTTCTACTTAGGGTGGGGTAGGGTAGAGTGGGTATGGTTCATGTTGGAAATATTAATTACTCGCATATCCGTATCTAATCTCAGCCAACTCTATCAGATTCCATATCATTCCAGATCTTGTCAGTCAGACTGACAAGAGGGAAGAGTCCACGATTAAGAAATCGAAACCAATCGAATTAATTTCTGAAGATAATTTTGTAGGTAGATACTTATTACAGCCATTAATGGCAAGTCTGTAGATTCACGTAGAAGTAATTTTCAGGTTTCCTATAAATAGAAGAAGAAGATTGTAAATCAATTTAGACACAAGAGACAACAAAACTCTAGGTGAGAAAAGAGAGAAAGAGAGAACTCTAAGCAGAGAGTGAAGTTGAAGCTCAAGCTTCTGTGTGTGTGATTTTGTCAAAGAGTTGAAGCTTTGTAAAAGGATCAGTCGGTGAGCCGACAAGTTTGGATCGACAAGTTTGTATTACCTTTGTTATTTCTGGACAAGTTATTTATATGAAATAGTTTATGGTTGAATGCATGTTTATTTAGCCGCACATTTCCTCCAAATTTACTTGTGTAAATGTTGTTTACAATTACAGTTGAGCGAAAGAACAAGAATTCATAAATTTCTCACTCAGTGAAAGTTCCAGGTTTTACGCAAAGTGGTCGACACAAGTCTTCCTAAATATTTGTTTATATGTTTTTTATAGTTCTGTTGAATTGTTGATTATGTCGGTTTTTATTTCATCTTACTCATAGGTGAAAAAAATTTGTAATTTCTTAAGTCTTATAGAATAACAAACATACTTTGTCAATTTCGACTAAAACCAAACAAGAGCAAGTGAGTCCAAGTAAAATGGTCGAGTAAAACCGACAAGTTGTCGAGTGAAACCGACAAGTTGTCGAAGAGGTCAAACTGAAAAGTTGTCGGTTATCGAAACTGACAAGTGGTAGAAGTAAAACCTGTCGGTAGAACCAACAAGTAAAAATATTGTAAAGGAAAAATAGTCGGGTCTTAAAAGGACGACCAAATTTGGTATACTTGTCTAGCCGGTTTCACCCGACAAGTAAAAAGAGAAAAATAGGTCGACATGAAATTTTTAATAACTGAGCGGTAAACTCAAGTTTAGTCAGCTCAGTTTTGGCTAAACGGTATCAGAGCAAGGTTTAGGAAAGAAATCTTGTCTTAAAAGTGGAAAAGTAATTTTCTAAGGAAAGTTAAAAATTTAAAATGGATTCCACTTCTGGTTCATTACAAACTCCAATTTTTACACAAAAGAATTATGAATATTGGTCTCTAACAATGAAATATTTGTTCAGATTTCAAGATGTCTGGGAGATATTCCAGCATGGTTATGCAGAGCCAGCAGATATAAAAGCATATGACAATCTCACACAAGCTGAGAAAGATGCCTTGAGGGAACAAAGGAAGAAAGATGGAAAGGCTCTATTCTACATACATCAAGCCATGCATGAAAGCATAATCCCAAGAGTAGTGGAAGCAATTAATGAAAATAAAGCATGGGATACATTGGAGACTTCCTTTCAAGGTTTGGATAAGGTAAGAACATCCAAGCTGCAGATTCTGAGAAGAGATTTTGAATCTCTGTC
This sequence comes from Pseudotsuga menziesii, assembly GCA_001517045.1. Lineage (NCBI taxonomy): Eukaryota > Viridiplantae > Streptophyta > Pinopsida > Pinales > Pinaceae > Pseudotsuga > Pseudotsuga menziesii. Next base: position 214,062 of record LPNX010957063.1, read on the forward strand.
AATGAAAGATTAAGAAACTGTAGACACATTCTCTACCAGAGTTTTTGGTTTGATAAATCAACTTAAATCTCATGGACAAACCATCACATACCAAAGGGTGGTTGAAAAAATTCTCAGAAGTCTTCCCCCAAGATTTGAATCCTTGGTTGTGACCTTGGAAGAACACACAGACATGTCGATGTTTACCATTGATGAGTTGTGAGATTCACTCATCAATCATGAACACATGCTCAACATAACATAAACATAATTGGAAGGTTCATTCGCAACACAATCATCCATAAGTCATGATATAGGTAGGGGGAGAAACAACTCCAGAGGCAGAGGAAGAAGTTCTTCCAGAGGAGGATGATGCAGAAGTTCTGCAAATATTGTTGGTAGAAGAGAGTATCAAAATTCAAGTCATCCAAGTGCCTAGAGGTTTGATAAATAAAAAATAAAATGTCATTATTGTAAGAAATCTGGTCATTATGCATCTGAATGCAGGAAGAAACAATATGACCAAGGAAGGCAAAGCCCAGATCAGTCGACCAACACCATCACTTCGACAAGTGCAATGTTAATGGCATCGACATCTCCAATTGAATGCAATGTTGTTAAAGAAAGTCCACATGACATTTGGTACTTATATTAAGGCTACAACAATCATATGACTGGTAATTTAAATTTGTTTTCCAGCCAAGATAATTCAGTTCAAACTGATGTTACACTTGGAAACGATATCCAAGTTACTGTTTTGGAAAAGGGTATTTTCAGTATTCTAACCAGACAGGGGGAGAGCAAGTATATCCCTAATGTCTATCATGTCAAAGGTCTGAAACATAATTTGTTGAGCATTCGACAGTTGATACAAAAAGGCTATAGAGTCTACATAGAATATGACCAATGTGGGCTTAAAGACAAACGTCCAAGCAACTAGCTGATAGAAAAAGTGACAATGACAAGCAATCACTTGTTTCCATTAAGGATAGTTCCTGGCATGAAATGGTATACAAACACATGAGCTGCATTCAAGGCAGAAAGTAAAAAAGTAGTCAAGTACCTCGACAAGAAAGACAATGGCAGTGCTGATTTTCAAGCTTCATTTCAAACAAAAGTTCGGGATGAATCCTAGTTGTGGCATTTCAGACTTGGAAATCTGAATTTTGGTGGGATGAAGCTACTGCACACAAAGAATATGGTGAAAGGATTTCCATTGATTGACAGACCAGAAAGGGTTTATGAAGGCTACATTTTTGGCAAGCAGCATAGAGAGACTCTTCGAGTCGACAATTCTTATAGAGCACGCACACCACTTGAAATTGTGCACTCTGATATTTGTGGTACAATGCAAACATCATCCATTGGTGGCTGCAATTATTTTCTAACTTTTATTGATGACTACTCAAGAAAAACATGGGTATATTTTATGAAACATAAATCTGATGTACTTGGTTACTTTCAACAGTTCAAGGCACTCGTGGAGAACGAAAGTGGACATTGCATCAAGATCTTAAGGACCGACAGAGGAGGTGAATATGTTTCAAATGAATTTCTAAATTTTTTCAAGGTCCATTGGCATACAGAAGCAATTCATCGCATGGTATACACTTCGGCAAAATGGTATTGCTGAAAGAAAGAACAAAACCATCATGGATATGGCGCACAGCATGTTGATAGCCAAGCATTTTCCAAATGAATATTGGGGTGAAGCAATGGCAACTATCATATACATTATGAATCAGTGTCCGACAAAGAGGGTGAAGAACAAAGTTCCTCAAGAAGCATGGACAGGTATGAATCATAGTGTTTCTCACTTAAAATTTTTTAGTTGTGTTGAATATGTTCATATTCCATATGAGCTGAGAAAGAAGCTAGACAAGAAGGAACATAAATCTATTTTTGTTGGCTATTATGAAGACACAAAAGCATACAAGTTGTATGATCCTGTCACAGGGAAAGTTATAATCAGTTGAGATGTTCAATTTGTCGAGAATGAAGCATGGCATGGAACTGTCGACATAAATGTCAATATTATGTCGAATGTCGACAATGATGATATGGTAGAGGAAGTTGTTCAAACACCACATGTAAGTCAACCAGTTGCAACACTGTCGACTCCCATGACACCGTGACATGGTTCAACACAAGGACCATCGACACAAGTGGCAGCTTTAGCTACACCAACAAGCACACCAAGAGGACAACAAACTCTATCAAGCATTTCATCAAGGTCGACATTGATAGAACCAGTGAAGACAAGAAGTCTATGAGAGATATATGAAGCTGGTACACCAAATTCATTCTCTCTCTTTGCATTATTTTCTCCTATATATGATCCACTAACATTTGAAGAAGCTGTTGAAGAAGAAGTGTGGGCACAAGCCATGGATGAAGAAATAATGCATTGAGAAGAACTAGACGTGGGAGCTGGTAGATGTACTAAAAGGAAAAGATGTAATCAACGTCAAATGGATTTACAAGACCAAGCAAGATACTGATGGGAATGTGCAGAAGCACAAAGCGAGAATGGTAGCAAGAGGGTTCACACAGCAACCTAGCATAGACTTCAATGGAATGTTTGCACCTATTGCACGCATGGATACAATCAGAATAGTCTTGGCCATTGCTGCACAAAAAAAATGGCCTTTGTATCAAATGGATGTCAAGTTGTCATTCTTAAATGGCTATCTAGAAGAGGAAGTATATGTGGAACAACCACAAGGCTATGAAGTTCCATGCCAAGAGCATAAAGTTTACAGGTTGAAAAAGGCACTCTATGGTTTGAAGCAAGCTCCTAGAACTTGGTACATTCAGATTGATTCCTATCTCACTAAAAAATGGATTTCATAGAAGTGAAAGTGAACAGAATTTGTACACCAAAGTGAATTATAAAGGTAATATACTAATTGTCTGCATGTATGTGGATGATTTAATATTTACTGGTGACTTTGGCATAGCATATTTTAAAGAAGTCATAGAAAGTGAATTTGAAATGACTAATCTGGGGCTTATGAAGTTTTTTCTGTGCATTGAAGTTCAGCAGTCTGAAAGTGGTATATTTATGTCACAGTCTAAATATGCAAGTGAAGTTTTAAAAAGATTTAACATGTCTATTTGCAAGACAACACCAACACCAGTAATAACAAGTTTAAAATTGAGCAAGGATGATGAAGGATCAACTGTAGATCCTATGTTGTTTAAAAGGCTTGTTGGAAGCCTTATGTATTTGACAACGACAAGACCAGACATCATGTATGGAGTAAGTTTGATCTCAAGATTCATGGAGTCACCAAAAGACTCACATTGGAAAGTAGGTAAAAGAATTCTGAGGTATGTAAGTGGCACAAAAGACCTTGGCATTATGTATTCAACCTCATAAAATTTTAAACTCATTGTCTACACTGACAGTCACAACGGAGGCAGCATAGATGTTAGGAAGAGCACATCTGGGTACACATTTCATTTTGGTATAGGTGTTATTTCATGGGCTTCAAAGAAACAGCCCATAGTAACTCTGTATTCAGCAGAAGCATAGTATGTTGCAGCTACATAAGTGTTGCATGTCAAGCTGCTTGGATGCAGATAGTGTTAATAGACTTGTCACAGAACCATCAAGAACCGACAACCATCTTATGTGACAACAATTCAGCCATTGCATTATCAAAGAATCATGTGTTCCAAAAGATAACCAAGCACATCGACATAAGGTTTCACTTCATAAGAGAGTTGGTGAACAACAAAGAAATTTGTTTGAAATTTTGCAGGTCTGAAGATCAACTTGCATACATCTTTACAAAACCATTGGAAAAAGACACATTCCAGTATTTGTGTAGTTATCTTGGAATGACAAGTTCTACACAGTGAACTTTGTCATGCACAGAGCATGTTTAAGCACTGAAACATTTTGTAAATTTTATTTTAAAAAAATCCCCATCTGCTCATAATTAAGGGGGAGTGTTGGAAATATTAATTACTCGCAGATCTGTATCTGATCTCAACTGACTCTATCCGAGTCCGTATCAGTCCAAATCTTGTTGGTCAGTCTGACAAAGGGGAAGAGTCCACGATTCAACAATCTAAACGAGTCGAATTAATTTTTGAAGCTAAGTTTGTAGGTAGATAGTTATTACAGCCAGTAATTGAAAGTCTGTAGATTCACGTAGAAGCAATTTTTAGGTTTTTTATAAATAGAATAAGAATATTGTAAATCAAGTTAGACACAAGAGACAACAGAACTCTAGGTGAGAAAAGAGAGAAAGAGAGAACTCTGAGCAAAGAGTGAAGTTGAAGCTCAAGCTTCTGTGTGTGTGATTCTGTCAAAGAGCCGAAGCTCTGTAAAAGGATCTATTAAGAACCCGTGTCAACCCTCCTCTTTATTTTGTTAGTATATTTTATCAGACGCATATGCTTTGTAAGTCGTCCCATCAGTATGTTGTATTATCCCAAATTCATGGGGAGTAAGTAATAGTTGTTAAGTTGTCTAGTTATTATGTTGCATTATCCCACATTCATGGGGGGTAATATTTGTTTAGTTTAGACTTAGTATATAAGTATGTGTTGAGGCTAATGAAAGCATTGAAGAGTTATTTTGTATTGAGTATGCTCAAAGGAGGTTGCCCCCTCGAAGTGGCCCGCGATCAATAAATTCTCTTTTGTGCGCCAATATTTCAGTTATATCGTGCATTTTGATTGTTCATTGCAAGAGGTTCTCCACATCTGGTATCAGAGCACTTTCCTTAGCACAAGTGGGAATTTTTTTTTTCTTTAAAAAAAAAAAGGAGGGCAAAATTGGGTGGTGACTTTTAGATCAATTTCTGAAACTTTCTACATAGAATCAGAAGAAATAGGTTGCACATATAAATTCCTCTTTAAAAAATACACAGTTTCAAAAACAAATCATCTCATTTGGAGTTCTAAAAGTGGAGATATCGCGAATTTAAAATCAACATTTTTTCAGAATTTCGGTGACGGCCGCAGAAATTACAAAGCAAAAAGCTTTTGACCGGGTGCCCATATTTCTATTTCGATTCCAAAGGTAGAAGCAGAGTGGTTGTTCCAGTTCCAGAAATATGCTATAATAGAGATTCTGAGCAATATAGATCGGGTTATGCTCATTTTAAAAGTTTTCGTCTCAAAACCCTAGCTCTAATTACAGGTTTTGAGCATTGGGTGGAATTTCTGCCACATTTTTTTTGGCACTATGATTATTCCAGTAGTTCTTCTTCTTGCAGTGGTATTTTTCATTCGGATCAAGGAATAAAACCTATCTGCTTAACTGTGAGAAGTACTTGGGAATAGCCCTAAAACTCATTGTGAGAAGTACCACATGAACCCCAAAGTAGCTGGCCATTGAGAGGGCCTACCAAGCGAAAAGGGAAATGACCCCCACCAGATTGACTAGATTCCCATCCATGAGGAAAACCAAAAAGCTATTGTTTTTTGGCCAAGCGGTTAGCAGTTTTACCTGCACCGTGGAGTGAGGGGTACTGCCCCAATACTCAAGCCTGAGACAGCCTTGGTGGCCGAGTGACTACCTTTGAACTATTAGGAATTCGTATATACCTGGGGTCCATAACTATTTACAGTTGATAACACGAAAAATTCCAGACTTGTCACAAATTATTTACTCCAATTCAAGTTGATAAAGCACAACTTTCTAGCATCGCCACAGATCATTTCTTCAAAAAAAAAAAAAAATTCAGCCATATATTCCTTGATTTAGCTCTATTTCCCTTGAAAATTCACTATAACCCCTATCATTCCATTCTACATATTTCATTCATTGAGGACCCTATCCCAATTCCACTTCCCGAAGCCCGAAATTCCATCTCCTTTTTTCAACCCGCTTCTTAACTTCACATTTTTTGTTTCCTTGTCCCTCAGAAAATGTCCACAACCTAGTTACCCACTCACGTTGTTCCCAACTCAAAATTTTCCTTTTCTAAAACCATCTTTGTTTTTGTTTTTCCACCCATTTTCGATTATAAAAAAAAAAAAACTTGCTTATGGTTGTCACCCGCACAAGAGCAAATAGATAAATGGAAGAAGAACTTGTCACCCTCAAGACCAAACTCGAAGATCTGGATCAAAGATTTCTTGACCTCCATCTTCAGTATTCAGCCATGAGCAACCGGCAACAGCCTAAGTCTTCTTTCAGCACTATGTTTTCTGCTTCCAGCAACTTTTGTAGGCTGAAGATTGAGATGATCCATGTGGATGGATACACAAGGCAGAACAATACTTTAATATGCATAACACTTTTGATTTCACCAAAGTCCCACTTGCATCATTTCATTTGGAACATGAAGCCCTTCAATGGTTTTGTTGGTACATCAAGGATCATGAAGAGCCCCAATGGACATATTTTTGCCAACTCCTTTTGCACCGATTTGGCCCTAGTGGTTTTGATGAATTCACAGGAGCACTCACCAAACTTCGCCAGACTGGCACTGTGAGAGAGTATCAGATAGAATTTGAGAAATTAGTCAAGCACATAGAAGGATTTTCTGATGCATTCTACAGGAGTTGTTTTATCAATGGTCTTAAGGATACAATTCGATCTAAGGTTAACATGTTTTGTCCCAACACAATGATGGAAATCCTAGGGTTGGCTAAGTTGACAGAGGACAATATCAGGGCTCAGCAATGCCCCAAATCCACTTTTGTTCCATTTAGTAATATGGTTTCCCAAAGACATCCAATCCCTCCAACTCCTAGACCCACTCCTATAAATCATTTGTCTGAATTCAAGATGCGTGCACGTAGGGAAAAAAGACTTTGTTATAATTGTGATGGGAAATTCAGCCGAGGACATCAATGCACTGAACAAAATCCCTATCTCTTGGGTGTGGTTTCTCTGCCTGCACTTGAAATTTGTGAAGCTGCTCAGGATCCAGTAGACAATCAGGTCGACATTCAATAGCCGCCTGTTGACCCTCATTCTCATGATGGACACCCAGAGATATCTCTCCATGCATTAGCTGGAGTCATCGCCCCACAAACCATGCAGGTCAAGGGTTTCTTCAAGAAGATTCCTCTTGCAATACTCATTGATTCTAGTAGCACCCATAACTTCATTGACCCTCATATTTCCAAACAAGCTGATAGTTTTGTCCATCCTTGCTCCATCTTTCAAGTGATGGTTTCCAATGGGAGCACCTTACCTTGCAAAGGAAAGTGTCACAATGTGTGTATCTCTATTGGAGATTATAACTTGCACTCTAACATGTTTGTCATGCCTCTAGGAGGAAGTGATGTGATTTTGGAAATTCAATGGTTATGTACACTTGGACCCATCTTATGGGATTTTGCTTAACTGTGGCTGAAATTTTCATTTAATGGGAACAAACACACATTCAATTGCTTACAACCAGGTTCTCTAAGCATCATCAGTTCCCATCGCATGGAAAATATCCTTAAGACGAATTCACATGGTGTCATCACTCAGCTCCTTTTCATTCAGATGCAACCTTCAGTGGTCTCAACTACTCCCTTGGATCTTTCATTCCGATGCACCCTTCAGATGCCTAATTTTTCCAAGCTCTTCACTCTTGAGAGTGATGCTTACAACAATGGAATTGGGGTTTTCCTCTTTCAAGATTAACATCCCATTGCATTCACCGACAAGTCCCTTTCTGGAAAGAATTTATCCACCTCTACATATGAGAAGGAAATGATGACTATTTTGCACACAGTACAAAAGTGGTGGCCATCCCTCTTACAGAATCCTTTCAGCATCAAGACGGACCACCAAAGTTTGAAATATTTCTTAGAACAACGGGTCTGATCCCCAACACAACAAAAATGGGTTAGAAAACTCAAGAATTATGACTATAAGAAGGCTCGGGACAATCTTGTGGTGGATGCTCTTTTCCACACATTTGATGCCCATGTTTCTCTTTCAGTTATTTCTTTGTCTATTCCAACTTGGTTACACTCTGTTCAGCAAGGCTATGTCAATGAATCCTCATTATCTGAAATCATCCAACCGTTGGCCAGTAACCATTTTGTGGTACCGCATTTCTCTTAGGATGGCTCTTCTCTGAGATACAAGGGTCGTCTGGTGCTTCCCCAGAGCACAGATATTAAACATGCAGTCTTTTATGAACTCCATGCTTCTCCATCGGTAGGGCACTCTAGGTTCATGAAAACATATGAGAGGGCATGATGTCACTTCTTTGGGAAGGGAATGAAATGAGAAAGTCAATAGATGGTTTCCTAATGTGCTCCTTGTCAGTGCCACCAAGGTGAAACTACACTCCTTTCCAAATTGCTCGAACCTTTGCCCATCCCTACAAGGATTTGGACATATATTTCGATCGATTTCATTCAAGGGCTCCCTAAATATGGAGGGAATACTGTATTCTTGGTTGTGGTTGATCGGCTCTCCAAATATCACCATTTTTGTGCTCTCAGACCTCCATATACCACCTCCTCAATCGCACAATTTTTCATGGACAATATATTTCTTCTTCATGGAATCCCTTCTTCCATTGTCTCAAACTGCAACGTACCTTTCACAAGTCATTTTCTCCTTACTAACACCAAAATGAATATGAGTTTAGTTTATCACCCATCAATAGATGGTCTGAATGAAGTCATCAACAACAATTGTGAAACTTATCTTCGTTGTTTCACCTTTGAAGAACAACATCTGTGGGCAAAGTGGCTCCCTCTCGCTGAATGGTGGTACAATACTTCCTACCATACTGTATCTCAAATGACTCCATATGAAGCAGTTTATGGTCACACACCTCCATTACTCCTTCCATACACCCCCAGCAGTTCCCCAGTTTAGGCCGTTGACATGGTCCTTCAAAACCAACATTAGATTCTTCACCTTCTGCAGGACAATATTCACATGGCCAGAACCCGCATGAAACACCAAGCTGATCAACATTGTTTTGAGCGCACTTTTCAAGTTGGTGACGTGGTTTTTCTTCATCTGCAGCCTTACAAGCAATCCTCCTTGAAACTCAACGAGAATCAAACACTCGCTACAAAGATCTCTCATCCATATACAGTTCTTCAGAAGATTGGGTCTGTTGCTTATAAATTGGCACTTCCTCCTTCTTCTCGCATTCAGCAAGTGATTGGCACCAACATCAGAGCACAAATTGTTTTACTAGAATGGGATAATGAAGGATCCATCATTTCAGATCTGATGGCCATCCTTAATAAGCACACTTGTTAGCTTCTCTCTCGGTCCATCACAGAGGTCTTAATTCAGTGGCACAACATGCAACTAGAGGATGCTACATGGGAACCGCTCCTTTAGATTCAGCAACAGTTTCCACATCTAAAGCTTTGAGGACAAAGCTTTTTTTTTAAGAGGGAGGGGATGTTAAGAACCCGTGTCAACCCTCCTCTTTATTTTGTTAGTATATTTTATCTAATGTATATGCTTTGTGAGTCATCCCATCAGTATGTTGTATTATCCCACATTCATGGGGAGTAAGTAATAGTTGTTAAGTTGTCTAGTTATTGTGTTGATTATCCCACATTCATGGGGGGTAATAGTTGTTTAGATTAGACTTAGTATATAAGTATGTGTTGAGGATAATGAAAGCATTGAAGAGTTATTGTGTATTGAGCTTGCTCAAAGGATGTTTCCCCCTTGAAGTGGCCCACGATCAATAAAATCTCTTTTGTGCTCCAATATTTATTTTATATCGTGCATTTTGATTGTTCATTGCAGGAGGCTATCCATAGGATCAGTCGGTGAGCCGACAAGTTTGGATCCACAAGTTTGTATTACCTTTGTTATTTCCGAACAAGTTATTTATATGAAATAGTTTATGGTTCAATGCATTTTTACTTAGTTGCACATTTCCTCCAGATTTACTTGTTTAAATATTGTTTACAATTACGATTGAGTGAAAGAACAAGAATCCATAAATTTCTCACTCAGTGAAAGTTCCAGGTTTTAAGGAAAAGTGGTCAACACAAGTCTTCCTAAATATTTGGTTATATGTTTTTTATAGTTCTAATAAATTGTTGATTGTGTTGGTTTTTACTTCATCTTACTTATAGGTGAAAAACATTTGTAATTTATTAAGTCTTATAGACTAAGAAACATACTTCGTAAATTCCAACTAAAACCAAACCAGAGCAAGTGAGTCCAAGTAAAATGGTCGAGTAAAACCAACAAGTTGTTGATTACCGAAACCGACAAGTGGTCGAAGTAAAACCTGTCCGTAGAACCAACAAGTAAAAAGGGTTAGTGCAAGAAGATGAGGGACCTTTTAGATGCAATCCTAGTTTTCAAAAACATGATCACATTACCAAAAAATACAACGCATTTCTGCTACATAGCACTTGCTATGGTTCAATTGAAGCGTGACATGTTATGGGACATGTAGGATAGGAAACCATATCGCGTACGCGTTATATAACTCCAAAACGTGTACATGATATGTAGTTCTAAAACGCGTACACAATTTGGAAAACTAAAATTAATTTATATAGACAGACCCGAAACCCATGGCCTATTTTACCTATCAGGAATGTGAAAACGGCGGCGAATTGGAGCGTTTTGGAGAAAACTAGGTGCTTGGGATTGTTGGAGGAGATTCCACTGGTAAATTATCATCCAACCAGATAATTAAATCACCCAAAGCATTCTTTTTTGTCAATTTTAAACCTAGAATATTGTTTTTTAATAGAATAATCAACCCAACAACTCCCAAGCTAATGTTTGATGGATACAAGTAACGTATTTTTCACACATCAAACTAAAAGAGGCTATAAGAAACAAAAACATCATGTCTAATAGATATTCAATGTTCCAAAAGGCTAGAAATATATAAAACAAAGACAATTATAGAGTGTATGTGGAAGGAGGCTAAAATTATAAGCCAAGGGTTTTAACAATTAAAAAAACAATATATATCTACATTCAAATTAAAGACAAAGAAAGATAGAAAGTCGACATCATAATGAGATTAAGAGGCATAAACAAAAAGGAACAAAAATACTATAAGAGAGACAAAATTACTACTGAGTAGGGTTCTAAACAACACATATCTCATAATTCTCCACAATATGCAAGAGAGAGTAATGGACAAGCTAGCTTATGTTCCAATTACAATAGAAGCCCTAGATATTACACACCAATTGGTAGAACTAACATAAAAATACAGTATAAGGCACAAGGTGTAAGAAACCCATGTTATCAAACACAAGAACACGAATTCCGCTTCTTTTATCCTATAAACATAATAAAGAAAATTAGAAACATGTGAGACCCTAGGTCTCCCTAAGATCCCTTGATCTAGCAAAGACATAAATGATGTTACTCAAACAACCTATGCCCCTACATCACTAGGTTTATCAACCATTTTTTAAAATAGCAAAAACAATGGGTAATATATTTCTACATGTCGAGTCTCTAAGCTCATCTACAACCAATTGTAGTTTAGTCCACAAATTCTCCATTTTTCCATGTAACTTTTGGTTGGTTTCCATGTTTATACAACAATGGAAGTGGTGAACACCCATGAACTACCTAGAGTGCGTCGTGAGAGTGTTCCCAACCATGATCAAGTCAATTATATTTAGAGGATATGGTGGCAGCCCTGTATCACCCCTTTTCTTGCCTCACATATCCTAATAGTCCCTTGCCCCTTTCTTTTACATATCCAAGGGACGTAAAGGCCAAAACATGTCAAAATAGCACTCCTAAATTCAATGAAGTGTAAACCCTAGTGTGCATGGAAAAGTCACCAATGAGGGTGAAGAATTTCCTTAACTTCTAGAAAGAAGTTAAACGAAACTCACTAATTAATTGTTAAATGTTTAATTTTAAGTTTTAAATGTATGTAAGTGAATTCCATTAAATTGCTTGCTTGAGTTTTCCTTAATTTACATTTTCAATTTTGAAGAGATGTCATTATATACCATGTATATGTTTCTAATGATTTCCTTATTTATTTTTTTATTGCAGCTGCGGCTATGGACACTAATGCTGAAATATTGATTGAGCTTTCCCAATTGAGACGACTCAATACTACTTTTAGTGGTGGTGATAAGATTCGACATTCACTTGCATCCACTTTGGATGCAATTGTTGAGACTATTACATTGTCAAGCAACATAATATATGATATTACACCATATAGAGAAAGAAAAAGACAAGAGTACGCTAATGGGCTTGGCTACAATGCAATAAAAAAGTTGAAAATTACCAAAGAGCATATATTTTCATTGTTTAGGGACCCTCGCACAGGGGAGATCCCAAATGCAAATAGGCCACATATCTCTATCGAGTGGTTCACATATCAGTCATTTGTTGATAACTGGATGGACAGATGGTATATGGTTTTTGATATGCCACCACACAACAATAGGGAAATCCCCCTGTATTTCCTTCGGAAGATGTATGCAGAGTTCATGTTGGGTAAACATGTAAACTATTTTGATATATTTCCATTTCTAGGGATCGGTGGGGGGATGCCCCAAAACCAACCCAATGCCAGGCTTCGAAACATTGATCACCCTATCCCTAGACCTCGCAGGTAGTTTCCTGGGCCAGATGTCCCACCTGTACATCGTGTTATTCCACAAACACGTGATGCATATTTGAGTTTGGCATGGTCAGTTGTTTGTCATAGCACTATGGTTCAACATATGAGTGAGGAAGGGACATTTGTCCCTGGTGTGGTACATACACTAGATCGTCACGGTGCAGGACCATCTTCTAGTGCAGTACCACCCACTAGTGCAGTACCCCCATCTAGTGCAAGACCATCTACTAGTGTAGCACCATCAACACATTCCCAGCCTACTTTTGAGCCTCATGAGTGCACATTGTTTGGTCGTCCCTGCTATGGTCTTTCTTCAAATGTTGTCTTCAGTGGTTTTTGAGTGATGTATGTATATGGTTAATTGTAATAAATTCTTCATTTATTTTCCTCTTTGTACACATATGTGTAGTTTGAGCTAATATATTAATTTTGTGAACTTGTAGTTGATGCTTTCTGCCGGTAGCTACGCCCTAGAGTTCCATGTTCCACACTCTACAGAGGGGCATGACATTCCATCCACTGATCCATTAGTTGGTGGAGAGATTCCTATAGCACCCATTGGCGTATCTCACACCGAGGTAAACATTTTAAAATTTCATTTTTTTAATACTTGTTAATTTGTTAATTTCCACATACTGTACATGTTAGTTCACTAATGTTATCTACGGTCTAATATTTACAATTATTAAACTTGCAGATGCCAGATCCTTCATGGGGGAAAGTAGTGATGGAGGTAGAATCCATGGTCATATCGACCAAGGAAATATCTGGGCATGACATTCCATCCACTGATCCCTTGGTTGGTGGAGAGATTCATATAGCACCCATTGTCGTATCTCACACCGAGGTAAACATTTTAAAAATGTCATTTTTTTAATACTTATTAATTTGTTAATTTCCACACATTGTACATGTTAGTTCACTAATGCTATCTGCGGTCTAATATTTACAATTATTAAACTGGCAGATGCTAGATCCTTTACAGGGGAAAGAAGTGATGGAGGTAAACATTTTAAACATTTAAAAAATGTCATTTTTTAAATACATGTATGTTTGTTGAATCATGCATGTCTAACTACATGAACTCTTGTTGACTATAGGCACCAACCGAAACACCTAGACCATTTCCTAGAGTTGTATCTCCTCATAGGCCATATGTGTACAAGGGTCATGTGTATATGAGGCAGCCTACTCCCAACAAGAGTCCATTTGTCCACAACCATGGAGCTAGTGATACCATGGTAATGTATATCCTTCAATGATATTTCTTGGTTAGCTTGAAATCCAATGCATAAAATGTTGTGTTAATGTTTGATTTGCATTTTTAATGCATCAGGAGACATAGTTTACTATTGAAAACCTTGCAGTGATGGTTGATGCAGCAGTCAGTGCTGCATCTACAATGGCAAAAAGTCACACAGAGGTACAACTATGTCAACATGATCGTTACATAGTTTATTATTGTTGGCGTATGTTTATTCATGCATTTCTAACTATTTCAACATTTAGTGATTGTAGCCACCAGCAGCAAGGGTTATTGATACAGCAGTCAATGTGGTATCTACAATAACAACAAGCCACACAGAGGTACAACTATTTGAACATGATCTAGACATAGTGTGTTATTGTTGTCTATTGTTTATTCATGAACATGTCTAACTATTTCAACATTTGGTGATTGTAGCCACCACCAGTTCCTGCCCCCTCTGGTTCGACCATGGATGCAACCATCCTTGATGTTCAACCAACGGCTCCATCTACTACACAAGGAACACAATCCCCTTTGTCACAATCTATCACTGAGGTGAGATGTCCATTAATGACCAATTGTTTCATGCAATGTCCATTAACATTTTGATAATTGTTGAGTTAATTTAGATATGGTATTTTATTGAGATAATGTATTAGTACATAGTTAATTGAATTTAACAATTGATATTTAATTTGCAGGATCCATAGATGCACACTGGTCCTAGAGTTGTGCCTACAGGATCAACCTCGAGAAAGAACAAGAGGAAGCTTGAGTTTTGATGTGTCTTATGGGATATGTACATTTCGATACATGTACATGTGGCTTGGACAGTTTTGGATACATGTACTTTTGGAGACATGTACATTGACATCTCACTTACATGTACATGTGGCTTGGATATTTTTGGATACATGTACATGTGGCTTGGATAGTCTTGGATAGTTGTGGAGACACATGTAATTCTGGTTACTTTTGGATATATATGTACTTTTGGACACTTTTGAATATATATGTACTTTTGGAGACATGTACATTGACATTTCAGATATAAATGAATGATACATTTCACTTTGAATTTGTTCTTTGGTTTCCACATGTTCTTGTGTCAATCTATTGTATTGATTTGTGTGGATTATCTATTACTTATTAATGCACTATGTCAAAATAAAAAACTATTATATTTAAAGGTTTCAATTATCTCACTACATGCACACTAAAGTCAAAGTTCTTTCTCGTGTAATTTAATAACTATAAGTGCAATACAATGTATTTCAAGGTTTCAATGAACTCACTACATGCACACCAATTGGATATATCTAATTAAAAATTGTGAGTTTGTATTCATTAAATTACAAGTTAAGTCAATGCTCAAGTGTAATTTAATAAAACTAAGTGCAATACATGCTTCAAATTTCATCAACGACCAACAAAACTATTCAACAAACCTCATGCACCCAATGACTAATCACTCAGCATTAAAGGAACTACAATACAATCCAAAGACTGAGAACCAACTTCATGAATCAACATGATTTGAAGCATAAGTCCACCGGATTTGAAAAAGTTGAGTTGGAAATTAGATTGATTCTGAATTGAGTTGTGACAGTAAGATAAGATTAGGGTTAGGATTAGGGTTTCCTTGGTAGGGTTATGGTTATGGGCGATGCATTTTAAACAATAAACCCTAGTTAGGGATAGGGTTTTCCAAGTTTGGCCTTCGTTGGCATGAAATGCATTGTCCAAGTTTGGCCCTCATTGGCATGACTGCATTGTCCCCTACTGAGTGAAACCATAGCTTTAAAAACCACCTTAGACGGAGGTCACCGGGAAATGGACAGGAGGGAGAGACCCCCCCTAGCTAAAATCCCACGTCACGAATCCAACAAAATTGACGGTTCATCGATCGGAGGCTAGAGCATCGATCTATGGTGAGTTGCAGGTCACCTCCAAATACCATTCAAGGACACCTGGTGGACTTGTGCTCGATGCGCAAAAATAAGCACGAAGCCGCAATTTTGTATTTTGTCAACTCCTGCTAGCGTGTTTGGGCATGGGAAATATGGAAACACCAACCACATCCCCACCGTCCATGGATTTCCATATTTGGCCCTTGTTGGCATGACTGCATTGTCCCCTACTGAGCGAAACCCTAGCTTCAGAAACCACCATAGATGGAGGTCACCAAGAAATGGAAAGCAGGGAGAACCCCCCCCCCCCTAGCTAAAATCCATGTCACAAATCCAACGGAATCGACGGTTCATCGATCAGAGGCCCAAGCATCGATCTATGGAGAGTTGCAATTCACCTCCAGATACCGTTCAGGGACACCTGGTGGACTTGTGCTTGGTGCGCAAAAAACCTCATGGAACCGCAATTTTGTATTCCATCAACTTCTGCTAACATGTTTGGGCATGGGAAATATGGAAACGCCAACCGCATCCCCACCATCCATGGATTTCCAGCTTTGGCCCTCATTGGTGTGACTGCATTGTCCCCTACTGAGCAAAAACCTAACTTCAGGAACCACCGTAGATGGAGGCCATCGAGAAATGGAAAGGAGGGAGAGACCCTCCCCTAGCTAAAATCCCACGTCACAAATCCAACGGAATCAACAGTTCGTTGATCAGAGGCCCGAGCATCGATCTATGGCGAGTTACAGGTCACCTCCAAATACCGTTTAGGGACACTTGGTGGACTTGGGCCCGAAGCGCCAAAAACCTCACAGAAATATGGCAACCGCCAACTACATTTTGTATTCCGTCAACTCCTGCTAGTGTGTTTAGGCATGGGAAATATGGCAATGCCAACCACATCCCCACCTTCCGTGGCTTTCCAGCTTTGTCCCTCGTTGGCGTGACTGCATTGTCCCTTACTGAGTGAAACCCTAGCTTCAGAAACCACCGTAGATGGAGGTCACCGAGAAATGGACAAGAGGGAGATCCCCCCCTTAGCTAAAATCCCACGTCATGAATCCAGCAAAATCGATGGTTTGTCAAGCGAAGACCTGGGCATCGATCTATGGCGAGTTGCAAGTCACCTCCAGATACCGTTCAGGGACAACTGGTGGACTTGTGCCCAGTATGCAAAAAACCTCACGAAGCTGCAAGTTTGTATTCCATCAACTCCTGCTAGTGTGTTTGTGCATGGGAAATATGGCAATGCCAACCGCATCCTCACTATCTGTGGCTTTCCAGCTTTGGCCCTCATTGGCATGACTGCATTATCCCCTACTGAGCGAAACCATAGCTTCATAAACCACCATAGATGGAGGTCACCAGGAAATGGACAGGAGGGAGAGCCCCCCCCCAGCTAAAATACCATGTCATGAATCCAATGGAATCAACAGTTCATCAATCGGAGGCCCAAGCATCGATCTATGGTGAGTTGTAGGTCACCTCTAGATACCGTTCAGGGACACCTGGAGGACTTGTGCCCGGTGTGCAAAAAACCTCACGGAGTCGTAATTTTGAATTCCGTCAACTCTTGCTAGCATGTTTGGGCATGGAAAATATGGCAATGCCAACCCCATCCCCACTGTCCATGGCTTTCCATCTTTGGCCCTCGTTGGCATGACTACATTGTCCCCTACTGAGCGAAACCCTAGCTTTAGAAACCACCGTAGACAGAGGTCACCGGGAAATGGACGGGAGGGAGAGGCCTCCCCCTAGCTAAAATCCCACATCACGAATCCAACGGAATCAATGGTTAGTCTATCAGAGCCCCGAGCATTGATCTATGGCGAGTTAAAGGTCACCTCCAGATACCATTCAGGGACACGCGGTGGACTTATGCCCGGTGCGCAATGTTCGGGTACACAAGGTACTCCCAAAAGACTGAACACCTTGAGAAACTGCTTCACACAAATAGATCATAGGTCAACACACCGATGTTTGTCACATGGTTAAAACCCTCGAGAGGGAAAGAGTCCATGTCCCCAGCCAAATAGCTACTTGGAGCAATTTATTATGCAAAAGAAAGAAAGTTACATGAGCTTCTCATAATCGATCAACTAGCCAATGACCCTCTATGCTCTTTAAATAGAAATCATAGACCAATCAGGTGTTAAGCCACGGATCAATGGTAGGTATGATCTAAGAGAAGTTGAACCGTCGGATCACTCTATGTCTAGAACATATCATGACCGTCAGATTAGAATATTTACAAATGCATACTAAAGAAACACACTTTTACCTAATGGATATATTACACAAGTTGATCTTAACTAACTCCTAAGTGTCTAAATATACTAACATCCCCCCTTAAGAACAACTTGGGATAGGATTGAAGGATTTACAAAAGTGACACTATTAGGAGAAGGAAGGAGGCAATAGAGCCTATCCCCCCTTAAGGACGCATTCTTGAACTCCTAACATAGACCAAAGTTTAGAAAAAATTGCTTCTGTAAGAGACTTGGTGAAGATGTCTGCAACTTGATCATCTGTAGGGCAATAGATAACTTCAATAACACTATCATGAACACGGTTTCTGATGAATTGCATGTGTAGCTCAATGTGTTTGCTGCGCTGATGTAGAACTGGATCTTTGGAAAGCTTGATGGAACTTTGATTGTCGCACCAAAGTGGAGTAGGCTGCTGCTGCTTGAATTCAAACTTTGAAAGGATCTGTTAAAGCCATAAAACTTCCTAATTGGCATTAACTGCAGCTCGATATTCTGCTTCTGCTGAAGAAAGAGCAAGTGCTTGTTGTTTCTTACAAGCCCAAGTGATAGGTCTAGATCCCAGACTGAAAACATAACCTACAGTAGACTTCCGATCATCAAGATCACCAGCCCAATCTGAATCAGTGAAACCAACCAACAAAGGTTTCCCCCCTATACTGTAATGAATCTCAAATTGAATTGTACCTCCAATATATCAAAGTATTCTTTTTACTACTTTCCAATGAATTTCATGAGGAGTTTGCATATAATGGGCAACACAACCAACGACAAAGGAAAGGTCAGGACGGGAATGAGTCAAGTATAAAAGACTACCAACAAGCTGACGATACAAGGTGCAATCTACTTCAGGGGAAGTACAAGTGACAGAAAGTTTGACTCCATACTGGAAGGGAGAAGGGGCTGGTTTACAATCTTCCATGTGGAACCGACAAAGAAGGTCACAAGCATACTTAGACTGGAAAAGAAAGATTCATTCTTTGGTTTGCAAGACTTAGAGACCAAGAAAATAATGCAAATGTCCTATGTCTGACATTTCAAAATTTTGCTTAAGACTAGATTTCACATGGGTTATAAGTTTAGGGTCACTATCAATAAAGATAATATCATCAACATAAAGAACAAGTATGATGAGATGGTTTCCTACTTTCTTGGTATAGACATTGGGGTCAGAATGGCATCTAGAAAAACCAGTGTCAAGGAGAAAGCTATCCATTTTGGCATGCCAAGCTCTAGGAGCTTGCTTAAGGCCATATAAGGATTTTTTAAGGAGACAAACAAGGCTAGAGTTATCCTGAACATATCCAGGAGGTTGTTCCATGTAAATTTCCTCATGTAAATCACCATGTAAGAAGGAAGACTTAACATCCATTTGATGGAATTTATAGTTATGTAAGGCTGCAAGGAAAAGAACAAGGCGGATGGAGTTCATTTTTGCTATAGGGGAAAAGGTTTCGTTGTAGTCAATCCCTTCAACTTGGGAAAAAGCTTTGGTAACTAACCTTTCCTTAAGTCTTTCAACACTTCCATCTAATGCATACTTAGTTCTGTAGACCCATATACATCTAATAAGTTTTCTTCCTTTTGGAAGAGGAACAAGATCCCAAGTATCGTTTGCCATTAAGGAACGATATTCTTCATCCATAGCTGCATCCCAATCTGGATTTCCTGAAGCTTCTGCAAAAGTTTTTGGATCATGATTCTCGAAAACTTGATCCAAAAGAGAAGAGGCTCACTGAAACTGAGAACGTGTTCGTCGTTGATCTCTAGGATCATCTGCAAGATCACCAGCTACTTCACATGTTGAATAGGCCCATCGAGGAAGTATTGGTGCTAGTGAAATTGGAGGAACATGAGCAAGCGGAGGTGGATTTTCATCATCATTATCATCATCAGAAATTGGAGTTGGAAACTTGTCAAGGAAGCTGGAAGAAGAAGAAGAAGAAGGCACAATCATCGAATCAAGCTCATAGGCCAAAGATGGCACACCCGCCAAGTTAGGCTCGCAGGCCAAGAGATTTTCATCAAATTTAACATCTCTTCTAATGATTGTATCATGTGAATGGGGATGAAGAAGTCTATAACATTTTACATCTTCAAAATATCCAACAAATATGCACTTTTCACTTTTAGGCTACAATGCTTTCCATTTTTCATCCGGAATGTGAGCCCATGCTTCACAACCAAACACACGAAAGTGACTTACATTTGGTTTAATTTTACTCCATGCTTCTTCTGGTGTTATACCTTGTAAAACTTTAGTGGGTGTGAAATTAACTATGTAATTTGCACAATTTATGGCCTCAGCCCAATATTGAAGACTTAGTCCCTTAGATTGGATCATACAATTAGCCATTTCTTTTAAAGTGCAGTTCTTCCGTCCAGCTACACCATTTTGTTGTGGTGTATATGGAACAGTGTGTTGTTGTTGGATTCCTTGTTCAGTGCAAAAAATAATGAACGTGTTGTTAACATATTCTCCTCCTTTGTTAGACCTTAACTTAATAATTTGATGACCAGATTGTTTTTCAACAAGGGCCTTGTAGGCCAAGAACATGTTAAATACTTCACTCTTAAGTTTTAGGAAGTAAACCCAAGTGCGTCTAGAGTAGTCATCAATGAAAGTTAAGAAATATTTGAAACCAGAAAAGGAAGCAGATGGAAGAGGGCCACACAAGTCACTATGCACAAGCTCCAAGGGAACCGAGGCGTGCCAAGAGGCAAGTTTGTCAAAGTTGTCCCAATGATGTTTTTCGAGTACACAACCAGAACAAACACCATCCTTGCAAGATACCAGCGGAACACTAGTCACCATATTGTCTTTACATAGTTGTTGCAATGAGTGATAATTTAAGTGACCAAATCGCTCATGCCAAAGTTTGTTCAAGTTATCACTATGAGCAACAAAAACTGAAGGAAAAGGGGATGACCCAAAGTTGTTAAATTTGTACAACCTGGTAATATCATCAACAGTTCCAGTAGCAAGGACATTTTCAGGATTTTTAAAATCCTTGATGGCAACTTGGTGAGGTGTAAACGTCACAATTTTACCTTCACCTGAATGAGTAATTTGATAGACTAATAACAAATTACAGGAAATTTTTGGAACACATAGTACATCATTGAAATGACCATTTTCTACTGGAACTGTTCTATATCCTACAACACTTAGAGATCTATCATCACCAACAAATATTTGTTTGGTGTTACATTCATGCATAGTAGAAAAGATGGATTTATCCTTCGCCATATGATAAGATGCTCCAGAATCAATGAGCCATTCAATAGAAGTAGAAGAAGAAGATGCAGTATAAAAGTAACCAAAAGAACAAAGTGCATGTCCATGAGAGTTAGATTCTAAAGACGAATCTATGCTAATGTGGTGCTTCTTCATTGCTGCTTCCAAGGTTGTCATCTTCTTGAAACACTTAGATTCATCATGATTATCTTTCCCACAAAAATTGCAATGATGCTCAGTCTTCTTTCCTTTTTGCTTAGATTCTTTGTCATTTTTTAAAGAAAGAGCTAACTGAGAGGGTTTGGGACCCTTATTTTTTGGCTTATTATTGTGAAATTTGTGTTTCTTGGGAGGCTTGGACTTTTCTTTCTATTGGGACAATAAGGCTTTCCCAGATGTATCTGCATTGTTAATTATTCCAAGATGAATGAGATTATCTTGCTCTTTAATTAAGGAATCACAAAAGGATTCAAGTCTAGGCTCTAGATAGCTAGCAGTAGTCAAGGATTCTTTCATGAAGTAGAATGTAGATATAAAAATAGAATATGCAAGTCCAAGTTTGGAAAGAATATGATAAATACAATGTTTGTCTTCTTTCTTAATCTTGCACTCTGCACATAAGAGTCTAAGAGTTTTATACTTAGATAAATAGTCTTGAATGCATGAAAAATCATTTGGATTTAAGGAAAGCAACTCATTCTCAAGTTGATGACCCCGAATTTCATTGTGTTTACCAAACACAGATTCCAACTTTTTCCAAGCTTTATCAGGTTCATCAATTCCAGATATGTGGAATCACAAATCAGTAGAGATTGAACTCCTAATCAATCCATGAGCTTCATTACATCTATTTTCCCATTTAATTTTATTATTATCATCAGTGGGTTCTGTTTCTTTCCATGAGGTTATCTTGAAAAGTCCCCTACTTCTTAGAACATCCTCCATTCAATATTTCCATGAGAAATAGTTAGAACTTGTAAGTATAATATCACAAGGGGCGGCCATACTGTAAAATAATGGCTAAAAAAACAAAAACTAACTGTCTGGTTGCAAAGAGCTCGAATAAATATGTGGTTTTAAAAAAAACAACACTAAAAACTGATTCTGGATGATGAAGTTATGCTTGATCAAAGAAAATGTTGAAGATGTCCCCAATAGTGATGTGGCAGATATTAACTTGACCAACTAAAAAAAGGAACCCCCATCTTCCCAAGATCAACCTTTGACAATCACTTTACAATAAAGTTGTTTTGAAGTGAATCACTTTTGTAGAATAAGTGAGGTTCACTTTTACAATAATGTTAATTTTAAATAGTGCGGCAATAAATTAAAAGACTTAAGTGACTCACTTTTATTTTATTTTATTTATGTGAGATGCGCTTTTACAATAAAGTAACTTTAAAATAGAAATTGGATGCACTAAAAAGTAGCTTAATAAGACTTGAACTCAAGACCTATTAATTAATAAAGCAATTTTAGACCAAGTGAGCTAAATCTAAAATGTACATAAAATAATGGAAAGAGGAAAGGGTTTTTTTTTTTTTTTACTCTTCTCTCTTGTTCTCCGTGCTTGCTTTCTTTTCCTGCAAATCACAAAAAAAATGAAAAAACAAAAAAAACTTTTCCTCACAATGGGGATAGATCTTGGTTAGCTTACCCGAAAAGTCTATATTTTCAAGTTTTCTTGTTGTTTCTGATTTGCTGTGATCACACAAGGTGCACGACAAAGAGCATACATAGCCGAGAAGACAAGAAAAAAAAACTCTCTTACTGTTTCTGATTCGTCATGATCGTGCAAGG
This sequence comes from Pseudotsuga menziesii, assembly GCA_001517045.1. Lineage (NCBI taxonomy): Eukaryota > Viridiplantae > Streptophyta > Pinopsida > Pinales > Pinaceae > Pseudotsuga > Pseudotsuga menziesii. The sequence continues at coordinate 237,035 of LPNX010957063.1, forward strand.
TGCACAACAAAGAGCATACACAGTCATGGAAGGAAACAGTCCTAGACTAAAACAAAAAAGATCTAATAATAAACTGATAAAATATGAGAGATTTACAAAAAACAAATCCGTCACTGTAACATTATACCTTCAGATTTGCTGAAATGAGTGTTTCTGGAGCAAATGGAAATGATTTTCGGTGAAAGGAAAACTATTTCCCAATGGAAACGGCACTCCGGATGCAATAGAACAGCTCCCACATGCCACAAATGCACAGAAAATCCAGAACCAAAAACCCTTTCAAATTTTCGGCAACACCAATTCCAGATCTTGATCAAAACCGAAAGTGGCTCTTCATAAAAGCTCTGATACCATGTTCGGGTACACAGGGTACTCCCAAAAGACCGAAGACCTTGAGCAACCACTTCACACAAATAGATCATAGATCAACACACCGATGTTTGTCACATGGTTAAAACCCTCGAGAGAGAAACAGTCCACAGCCCCAGCCAAATAGCTACTTGGAACAATTTATTATGCAAAAGAAAGAAAGTTACATGAGCTTCTCATAATCGATCAACTAGCCAAGGACCCTCTATGCTCTTTAAATAGAGATCATAAACCAATCGGGTGTTAAGCCACAGATCAATGGTAGGTATGATCTAAGAGAAGTTGAACCGTCAGATCACTCTATGTCTAGAACATATCGTGACCGTTGGATTAGAATATTTACAAATGCATACTAATGCATACTAAAGAAACACACTTTTACCTAATGGATATATTACACAAGTTGATCTTAACTAACTCCTAAGTGTCTAAATATCTTAACACGCAAAAAACCTCACGGAGCCACAATTTTGAATTCTATCAACTCATGCTAGCATGTTTGGGCATGGGAAATATGGCAACGCCAACTGCATCCCCACCGCCCGTGGCTTTCCAGCTTTGGCTCTCATTGGCATGACTCCATTGTCCCCTTACCAATTTTACCAAAGGAATCTACTAAGCTTTTAACTATATGAGAATTTGGTCCATAAGTCTTTATCATCTTTATCCCTAACGATTTCCTAACAATATTCATGCCCCTAGATTTTAACAATGATAAAAATAATCTACATTTATCTCCATCACATTTAGAAACAAAATATTTATTTAGTATATGTTGAGTTTGATAAGCAATACTATGTTTAGATAGCATACCTTCAATGGAATTGAGAAGTCCTTCATCAAATTGTATACGCTTCAGAGTTCTTCGACGTGTGCTTTCTAATGGAGGTAAGGGGGTTGGATTTCTATCATCTAGTGCATCAACAATACGCTTTGGAGTTTTAGTGGCAACTTGTTGTCCTTCATTCTCTTCCTGATAGTTGGATGGTGGAAGTCCAACATCCTCATCGATGGTCCAGATAATATTTTCTTCTTCAACAGTAGGCTCCATGTCCAACGCCTCTTCAACAATAGGCTCCATGTCCAATGCCTCTTCATGAGCTTCGTATTGAGATGGTAACTTATCATTTTGACTTGATGTGGGATTTGAAACATCCCCTAATGAGCACCTATGTTTTTATTCTTGAATACTTCCATGGGGTGCTTGTTCAACAACTATTGTGGAAATTGAAGGTCCCTCTAGTGAATGCTTCCTTTTTTCTTGTGCTGGATTAATAGGATGAACCGTCATATCCTCTATAATTGGATTTGGATTAGTTTCCAAAGAAAGCCTTTGATTCATCATGTCTATTCTTTTCTTTTCTTTCTCTTCTTCGATGACTTCTTGAGGTCTATTCTTCCTTGCTGATTTTCTTCCTCGGTTACGTACATTCCCCATCACCACAATGATCAATTCAATATAGTTTGTTTTTGTTGCTCCTCAATTACAAGCTTTCAAACATTTAACTTGCTTTATAACTATAGATCCTTCAATGTGCTTCAATCTTCCTTCTCAATTGTTCATATTTCCCATCAAAACAATAATGAATGGGAAAATTTACCTTTGGTTCTCTTGAATAATAAGCAAATGAAAGTTAAATCATAAGTTGTTCCTCAAGTTGATTCTCCTGTACAATTGTGTATATCCACCATCACCATGAAATGACATTGAAGCTTGATATCTTATCCTGTGTGCTCCTCAACCATGAAAGATGTCCTCAATGTTGCACCTGCATAACAAAAAGAATGATGGAGAATGTGTAAATTGTGATTATTTCCACAGGCGGGCTCGCGCTCTTGAAAAAAAACGCACGGTAATTGGATTTTCGTAAAAACAAAGTGAAGTTGCTCTCAGACAAAAACAATCCACTGTTTTTACAGTCCTAAAATGCACACGCCTTATATAGAGTCAAAACACATACACGATTTGTATAAGTAAAACGCGCATGCGATATGTTTAAGCACAATTAATAGAGTGGGTGCACGGCTAAGGAAACGAATAAAATCATAAAAGAAAAATGTTTTCTATGGTTAGCAACAAAGTAAATGTTTTTAGTGTTCCCTTCTTTTCATGCATATAAATGTTTCTCTCTATAGCCCCAATAATCCTTACATACCCCTATCTCTTTCTAAATATACCTCCCTCATTCTCTCTGCATCCCTCCCTGTATGTTTCTTTCTCTCCCTTATTCCATCCCTCCCTCTCTCACCGTGACGATGATCATGAACATGATGATGGTGATGGTGATGATGATGATGAAGACAAAGATGATGATACTGATGGTGATGGTGATGATGATGATGAAGACAAAGATGATGATACTGATGGTGATGAAGACAATGATGATTATCATGATGGTGATGATGATAGTGATGATGATGATGAAGATGATGATGATGATGATAAAGATGAAGATGACGATATCGATGTTGATGATGATGATGACGACGATGGTGATGATGATGTTCATGATGTTGATGGTGATGATGATGGTGATGAAGGTGATGATGATGGTGATGTTGATGATGATGATGAAGATGATGATGATGATGACGATGGTGATGA
>LPNX010957063.1:245008-250438 GCA_001517045.1 Pseudotsuga menziesii
AACATATACCTTATAATTTGTCCCAAAAATAAAAAGTGCCCGTTAAAAAATATCTAACTTTAGATAGTTAATAACATTTGCAATAGAAAAAAATTATACATTTGGAAAGGTCATTCAATTTCCTACATTTCTTGTTTTTTACTGATCGCAAGATTCATTGTGTAAGTGTCTCAAAATATCCATGCAAGTTGATGGATGTCTATTTTTTCAGTTTTGTATTGCATCTAACGCGCCAAAAGAGACCCTCAACTTCTTGCACACACCCAAAAGCTTGTAAAGGACGTGTAAAGGACAAATAGTCGGGTCTTAAAAGGCCGACCAAATTTGGTATACTTGTCTAGTCGATTTCACTCGACAAGTAAAAAGAGAAAAAGAGGTCGACGTGAAATTTTTAATAATTGAGCGGTAAACTCAAGTTTAGTCGGCTCGGTTTTGGCTAACAGTTCAATGGTGATAGAGAGAAGAGTATTGGACTTTCTACTTAGGTTAGGGTAAGGTAGAGTGGGGTGGGGTATAGTTCAATGGTGATCAATAAGGTGGGGTATAGTTCAATGTTGATTGAGAATAAAGTTTTTGTCTTTCTACTTAACCTAGGTGGGTGGGGTTAGGTATGGTGATAAGAATAGAGTACTAAACTTTCTACTTAAAATAGGGTAAAGTAAGGTAAGGTGGGGGTGAGGTATGGTGGTCGAGAGTAGAATATTGGACTTTTTACTTAGAGTAAAGTAAGGGAAATTGCAAATATTTAGATGTATTGAATAGATTATGACTTATATGGAAATGCAAGAAAAACAATGGAAAGTGAATGAAGACAGTTATAGATCAATTCTGATGGGCCATCCATGAGATAATAACAAGTAATTGGATGTATTTGATAGATTACGACTTATGTGGCTGCTGAAGCAAGCTTGATGACCCTTGGATTTTGAGCTGCTCGAGATCCAATGGTCATCAAGCCTGCTACAACCCCATTAAATGCTCTGCAGCTCAATAGATAGCTCTTGCCATATATAGGTATCTTAACCAGCCATGATTTATATAGGTATATTCTTTTTTATTATCAATGGGTCATCCAATGATTTAACAAGTAGAATTCTGATGGGCCATCCATGAGATAATAACACGTAGTTGGATGTATTTGATAGATTACGCCTTATGTGAACGAATATCTTTTGTCTTAGGGTAGAGATTGGATGTATTTGATAAATTACGACTTATGTGGACAAATATCTTCTTTTGTCTTAGGGGAGAGAAGCTAAACAACGTAAGAGTATTTTGATAGATTACAACTTACGTGGACAAAAATCTTTTTGTCTTAGGGGAGAGATTGGATGTGTTTGATAGATTACGACTTATATGGACAATCCATATCTTTTGTCTTAGGGGAGAGAAGCTAAACAATGTAAGAAATGAATGAAGCCACGTGTATATAAAATTGTGGAGTGAAACGAAATGTATATATTTTAGGATGCCCATTAAACTATGTAAAGAAATGAATGAAAGACACTCGTACCCTAAGTTATCGGAGATATCTTAACCTATATAGGTATATTCTTTTGTACTATCAATGGGTCGTTTGGGTTCAAACGGCGTGTATTTTTTAAGATGGGTGATAAATACAACTTAAATTAATACAACTTATTAATTAAGAAACTCTGTTATTCGCAAATTGTATCAAATTTGCGTCATTACGAAAAATTAGGGAGTCGTAATATCCTCTGGACAACACACCGTGTCGACTACTTGGAACGTTGAACATAAATACATTAATCTTCCGTCACAGATGCTGACGTTGATGATTCCCTGGGCGGGAAATGGGATTTAAGGATTTTATTTTTTTCCAATAAAGAAAATATCTACGAAAAAACTATTGAAGAAAAAAAAACCCTATAAATGGAATGGTAGCGATCCCAAATCTCAAGGTATTCCTGTAGATTATGTTACTACTACCATCGCTATGGGTTTGGCTGTGGATCACGTAGAAAGACGCGTAGGCGATTATCATTCCAACCTGTGGGACGATGATTTCATACAGTCTCTCTCAACGCCTTATGAGGTGCTCATTCTACCTTTCTTGATCTTCTTTCTTTCTTTCTTTCTTTGTAGTTGTAATTTACTTTATTTGTAGTTCGGAATAATTCTCCCTTTTTACAGAGCACTGCAATTAACTGTAACTGTTTTGGCAGGAATCTTCATACCGTGAACGAGCTGAGAGACTTATTGGAGAAGTAAAGCAGATATTCGCTTCATTTTCAGTTGAAGATGGAGAATTAATGAATCCCTTCAATGATCTTCTTCAACGCCTTTGGATGGTCGATAACGTTGAACGTTTGGGTATCAGCAGACATTTCGAAAATGAGATAAAAACTGCCATTGAATATGTTTACAGGTCAAGATAGTCATAATTAATTGGGTTTTTTTGTATATTTTAAGATTGTTTTTGTTTTAAATTTCATTATGATGGTTAACATAAATCACTTTTAAGAATCTACAAACATAAAATTGATGGAAATGGAGAAGGAGCAAAACAAAACTTATGACATAAAACTATTATTCTATTAAGGAGCTTCAGCTCTGAACTACTTACATTGCAAATAGCATATATATCAGTTTTTAGAGCAGTTCTATGGGGTTCTATGGCCTTTAACCAGGCTTTTAGAGCGTTCCAGTTTCTTCTGGCTTTCCAACTTGTCTTTCACCTAAGTTCATTACATCTTCAACTATTACATTTAGTACCTTCAATACCTGTACTGATTGCTTGTTGAAATTACTTTCCAACAAAAATTACCTAATCAAATGTAACAGCATGCAGTTTTTTTAATTTTTTGTTGGCCATTTCTTTCATTGAATCGTGCAACGAATTTGGAAATTTCAGATTTGACAGGTCAAATGTATATTTAAAATTAGAATGCCTTAAAGGTTTTTAAGACTGCTGAATATATTTCTACAGTTAAAAATCTAAATCAAATAAAAAATATTCCAACCAAATATTGGTTGCTCTTTCAACTCTTTGTTTAATATACAAATACTCCCTAACGATAAATTATTTGTCCAAACAGCTATTGGAATGATAAAGGCATTGGTTGTGGGCGAGATAGTGTTGTTCCTGATCTTAACTCTACTGCTTTGGGGTTTAGAACTCTTCGACTCCATGGATATGCTATGTCTGCAGGTATATCTTCACAATATATCTATATTTCTATAACATATTAATCTATCACACATGTAGAAAATTCAACTCATAACTTTGACTTTTATTTTAAGTTAAAAGTCAATCATTGACTTTGCTACGTATGAAAGTCCACTGCTAACTTTGGTAGAAGTCATGAAGTAGAGCACAAGAAAGTTGAACTTTAGTACATGTAATTGATCTCATTTTATTTCAGATGTTTTGAAAGTTTTCCAAACCCAAAAGGGGGAGTTCGCCTGCTCTGCCATTCAGATAGAGGAAGAGATCAAAAGCATTCTCAATTTACTGAGGGCCTCCCTCATTGCTTTTCCCGGGGAGAAAGTAATGGAAGAGGCTCAAATCTTCGCTACAACATATTTAAAAGAAGCCTTGCAAAAGATTCAGGTCTCCAGTCTTTCGCGAGAGGTGAGGCAGACTGTAAAACCTCTTAATTCACATAGTATCTATTTTGTCTTATAATGCCAGTTTTGTGGTTCGCAGATAGAGTATGTACTGGAAAATGGGTGGCTCACAAGTTCTCCGAGATTAGAAGCCAGGAATTGCATTGACGTATTTGGAGATAAGAGTAATCCATACTTTACGTAAGTATACTACTCTGTTATAAATAATTTTGGTTGTATTAAAGTTACATGAGAGATATAAAATGGGTGGCTCACAAATTTTCCGAGATTAGAAGCGAGGAATTGCATTGACGTATTTGGAGAGAAGAGTAATCCATACTTTACGTAAGTATAGTACTCGGTTATAAATAATTTTGGTTGTATTAGAGTTACATGAGAGATATAATAAAATTCGTTATGAAAAAACAGGACAAATAAATAGGTTAGTCTTTATAGAAAGAGCGGTGGCACCGCGCTTTCATTATGTGGTGCGGTGGTTCATCGGTATCACCGTTCACGGGCTTTCTTAGTCACTGCTTCTTAGTGTGTGTTTTTCATTGTGTGAAAAGTTTTAGTTAGGTTATAGGCTCTGATACCATGTTAAGGATTAGAAGAGACAGACCCTAAAATCATATTCATTGACTGAAATTGTTTTCTCAATATTAAGGCAAGTATTTATAAGACTACATAACAATAAAACTATAGATAAAATTCACGAGTCATCAAATATTATGGGTCAATAATTCTATTTAAAATAACAAAATCAACTACTCAAGTAACTAATTAATTAATACTACACTATTAATACACTATTAATAATAATCAACCCCTAATTAATTAATACACCGTTGATAGTAGTCTATTGAGATTAGAATTCTTAACATTTTTTGTAGTACAAATTCAATTCTGACTTTTATGAAATGTCTATGTTAGCTTTCAATTATAAGGTTTTCTTGAATGAGGCCCAAGGTTTTCTTGAATGAGGCCCATCGTTTCAATATCATGTCGTGACATATGTGAACTATTGAAATTTGAACGTTGTTCATTTTCTTTTCAGGGACCCACGTACTAAGGTTGAGAAACTTCTGGAACTGGCAAAATTGGAATTCAGTTTATTTCACTCTCTACAACAAACAGAGTTAAAACATATCTCCAGGTGATAGAATTATCACTGTGTCATTGAATTTTATCATGTTGGAAGACAAACTTGTATTTGGGTGTTCCAATCTAATATTCATCCCTGAATTTTTTGTAGGTGGTGGAAAGATTCTGGTTTCTCTCAACTTACATTCACTAGGCATCGTCACGTCGAATTTTACACATTGGCCTCTTGCATTGCTATTGAACCCAAGCATTCTGCATTCAGATTGGGCTTTGCCAAACAATGTTATCTTGGAATAGTTTTGGATGATATCTACGACACGTTTGGAAGGAAGGAGGAGCTTGAACTTTTCACAGCAGCAATTAAGAGGTGGGGATTACCATTTTACTAATAGGTGTTCACACAAGATTTAATTTTGCCAGAAAATTCTTCTTTTCTTCATGTTTTTTCTTAAGTTATACAAAATTATAGTTTGCAAGAGTGTTTGTACTGAAAATTCCATGAATGCTAAAGAACGAGTGTGTAATATTCATCCATTGATCACTTTTAGAACCAATAACTGAAACTGAAAGGTCAATATCAATCTCTAAGAAAAAACAAATAAAACATTACCATGAAAGTGAAAACAAAAATCACAATGTTTGATTGCAGAGTGAATGGACCAAAATTTGTAGGTATGAAGATACTATGTAGTAAATGATTTGCTATAATGTCAATATCTCGATTAACCATTGACTGACTTGATCAAAACTTGTGTT
>LPNX010957063.1:250919-267682 GCA_001517045.1 Pseudotsuga menziesii
ATGTGACCGTTTTCGACTGTCATTTGTTTTTCTATTAATGTCAGTTAACATGTTTAAGTAGGGAAAGAAAAAGTTAATTAGGTTATTTGGCTTTTTTAAATAAGTTATCCGAGAAAGTTATGGAGATGCAATCTTTCAATAAAGTTGTATATGGCTTGATATTTGTGGAGTTTAATTATGTTATAGTTATTGGTGATTGTAGCCAGCATAGTAGTATAATTCGACCACAAATAAGAAATATGAAAAAAATAAGTAACTAAAAATTCAATACTAATAAAATATTGAAGTAGACTTTTTATATATAATATTTTTAATTAAATATACAATGATATATAATATATTTTAAATTAAATATACAACCATATATATAACATTTATATATAGTTTTTTTTTGTTGGTAAAGTGGTGGAACCCCTGGCTATCAAGGTTGTCATTGGCTAAGTAAATAGGAACCAGGGGCATCTAACTGACGATATTTGAGCTTAGGAGGCATCTTAACCATACCCCGCCACCAACTGTTTTACATCTCAGGGATAACATTTATATATAGTTAAACATATACAATATTTTTAATAAAATATTGAATATCAACCATTAAATTTTAAACTTAATTTTTTTTAACCATATTTTTTAGAAAATTATTAGTTATTAAAAGTTATTAATTATTTTAAGAAGAAAGTAAATAATATTTACCATTATTTATATTGAAATAAATTAATTTATGTTTAAATTATGTTAGGATGTAAGTGGTTTTGGGTACATGGTTTTGGTAATCAATAAATCTTGTGTTGGTATTATAATTGCATATTTTTTTTTTGGCATATTTTTATTCCTATTAAATTGAATTACTAAGGATGGAATTGAAAGGTATTTATTTTATAGTTATTTCAATAATTAAAATTTGGTTTTTTAATTTAATTTTTAAAATTAACCTGTATTAATATTACATATAAATCGAATATTTAACTGGTTGGAATTTGTTAAAATTTTTTGTAAACAAAAGACCAATACAATAAAATTATGCTATTACCTAATAATAAAATTTAATAAAATAAAATTTATTTTATAAACTTGATGTTGATATTACTAATAATCTTAATCGGGCGAGCAATAAATTGGAATGTTCATGAAAATCTGGTGGTGGGCATAGAAGAACCACAGAGTCAAAGGGCTACATCATATTTGCATTGTATGATGTTTAAGTTTACGATTGATCAATCTGAGGTTTTGAGATGACCCAAGATGCTAGAAAAATATCAAGGTTCGAAAGACATTGGTTTTTGTTTATAAATATCTTGACTCGAAAGACATTGGTTTTTGTTTTTCTTACTGTTTTACAGAGAAACTTCTAGAAAAGATTTTTGTAAGGAATCTCCTTTGTTTTTTGAGAGAATATGGAAGGAATCTCCATTTGAAATACAAACCTCATATATTTTCGTAAATAACATACAACTTAGATACTTGCTTGCATGTTGATTTAGAATATTTGTAACAGTTGATTTTAACTCTTTTCTATATGTCAATGATTACGGGGAACTAAGCATTTACACTCTATATTATAATAGAGGAACACTGTCTTTGTCTGTCTCTGGTTAATTAAGTCTTTTTCTTTTATATATATTTAATTATTTTAAATTAGTAATAATTAATATGTATAAATCATTAATATATATTTTAATTGAAGTTTTAGATATATTTGTTGATGGAATCTTGATGAAAACAAAAAACTTTTGGAAAGTTGTATTTGTTGTTATTTATATTTACAGATTGCATTGAGTCAATCACATTCAGATTATTTTTTTGGTGATGCTAAGTTGTCAAATGAAGAGGTAATTATTTAAAATTGGAATTAATCTAATAGTTATAGAATATAACTGTAATTAGAGTTGAAATTAAGCTAATAGTTGTAAAACCATTGGAGTTAAGCTAATAGTTGTAGAACCATTAGAGTTAAGTTAATAGTTGTATCTAATAGTTAATTTAAAAGTTAATACATCAACTATTACACTTCAAGTAAAAATCCCAAGTAAAATTGAAGTTAAACTATTAAAATTGTATCTTTATTAAAGTTAAACTAATAGTTAGCTTAATTAGAAATTTAAATTTTATGATACAATTGACTACATTTGTTTTTTTCTCTTATGATTCGAATAATTAAAGAGACCATACCAACATTTGTGTATGATTTCTTGTAGTTATCTTCATTTGATGTGTATGTTTAATTTTTTTTAAGTATTTTTAATTTTTATGTTTAATGTTTTATGTGGTTTGAAAATTTTGAAAAAAATATTAATATTATATTATAAATATTATAATTTTAATGGGTTAATGGTTATGTTAATGTTCATCAAATCAACATTTATAATTATAATTTAATTGATAAAATAAAGTTAATATTAAATATAAAATTAATAATAAGAATATAAAGTAACAATTTAATATATAAAATTTTAAATTGATATAATTAAATTTTTAAATTCATTTTTTTAAATTTAAATTTACTAATAACTTATTATTAATTTAAGTTTTAATATTTATTTTATATAATTTTATAATATCAATTAATTTTTAAATTTAAATTTATTAATAACTTATTTACTAGTTTTAAATTTCAATATTTACTTAATATACTTTTATACTATAATGAAATATTAAATATAAATTATTAAATCTTGTATAATATAGTGAAATATTAAATGAAATTATCAAAAGCTAATGTTAATGTATTGTATATGCTAAAGTTATTTAATGTATGATTTGATAATTGAAAAAAAATTATAAAACACTTCATCACAATTCAATATTATTGTATTCACATGGTTAAAATAATTTATAATAATAATTTAGTATGAACAACTTCATTTTAATATATAAATTTTCAAATTTAAGGTAATAAACTTTCTATTTTTTTCTTAATTTATTAATAACTTATTTATAGGCTTCAAATTTCAATACTTATCCATTATATTTTATGATATAAACATTGTGAATCTAGTGTCATTTAATACACCCAATTTGTATTTAATTAAATTGTTTTCTTTGCAAATTTATGGAAAAAATAGGGTGCATTACCTCTTTTATCTTCATTTTTAATTATAAAATTCATTTTTTTTTAAAGATGACCCATTAATATTTAAACGCTTTTGAAGAGGAAAGATGCACGGGGATCCCACATTTTTTTTTTGTAAATAAGACTAGAGACATGGTATTTACTTGATAAGTCAGAAAACTTACATCAACCATAAGTCAATGGGCTCCAACCTACCTTTAGGTGAGACTAGGCTAAATAAGAGTGCCTGGGTGATACTTATATCCTATATATGCTTTTTTATAATTAAAAAAATGTATTGGAACAAATATCTATAGTGGCCTTTACGCCCTGTACATAACTTGAAATTAAATTTGACTTGAAAATTAACTAGAGTAGTATGCATGATAGTGAGACATAAAAACCTAGGATATCTAAGGAGTAAACAAGTACCTAGCAGGTCTATCAGCATGAGGGGAATCATCCTTAATGATAAGAGGTGTGTTACGAGAGCACCCTCTTGGAGAATTCTTATGCACTAATTTCACCTCAAAATGCCTCCCGATTATATTCATCTTTCCCACCATGACCTTAGAGATTGTCCTTTGATTTCGAAGAGAGCTTAGCTTCTTTTATGGCTTGCGATCTTTGGTTTTCTTTCCATTAGTACCTTCCCAAGTATAAATTTGGTCACCCTATTTAGTACCACCATGTGCTCATATAGAAGGTTTCGACTCTTGGTGTCACCTAGATTTTGAATGCAATCCTCCATGGGATTGAGGGATGACACCACCTTAAAGACCACATGGTTTCAATGCTCAATTTTGTTCATTTCCATTTTATGCTATGCTTCTTCCTCTTAGGGCTATTGGAATTGTTGGGTGTTGGAGGAGTTTGAGGAATGAAATCAACACCAATGTGTCACCCTAAAATATTCACTTTGGAATTCATGAGATTAGAGTCAGCTATCAGTTTTGTGAGTAGTTGTATTTCCTCCTTCAATCTATCCAACTCTTTTTGGAAATCAACAAGAATGCGACCTAACAAGATTTGTTCATCCAAAATGTCACAAGTGAGCAATCATAAAGCGCCTTCCTAGACCAATAATCACCCAGGTCTAGAAGCCACTTCACTAGGGCATAGATTTTGTCTGCCTATTGAAAAACTTTAGTGTCATGCCATAACCTCCTTTCCACCGATTCTATTTCAATTTCACAGGGATGGGAGATGGTATCATTGTAGTAATTGGATACATTACTGCTCTTACCTATTCTCTACTAGACTTCTGAAGCTGAGTGTTGGCTTGTATATTCCCCCCTGCCCCTCTCCGTGATCCAAACAATGGTGTTACCTTATTGTTGGTCATTGGTTTCTTTTCCTCTTATTATTATTATTTTTTTAACAGGAGCGGTTATATTATAATAAAGAACTCAGTAAGGAAGATACTGATCAGAGGTACATATTACAACCAACATCCAAACTCAACTTGGACCAGACAGATAGCCTGTAGCAGTTCTAGGGAGGGATATCAATGGATACAACAGAATTTACATTTAGCTCGTTGAGACCAATAGCTATGGACTTATTGGCTGCCGAATCCGCTAGAACATTAAGATTTCTAAGAATATGGAAAAAATTAATTTTCCTGAACGAGTTAGCCTTGTGTCTGATTCTCCTTATCAGTCTTGAAATTCGCTCTTTCTTTCCCCTACTGCCACCATTCAGCTCCTGAATAATTAGTCTGGAATCCCCCAAAACCATAACTTCTTCCACTCCTTTATCTTTTAACTGTTTAAGCCCCTGCCAAAGCCCATATGCTTCAGCCATATTGTTGGAATCATATCCAATATTCCAGAAGTATTCTACCACCTTGTTTCCTCCGGGGTCAAAAATAACACCACCTCCTCCCGCTCTTCCAGGATTCCCTTTGGAGGATCCGTCGAAAAAAAGTTTGAAGATTTTCCTCTCTCTAAGCCAATTCTCAAACTGTGAATTGTCTAACCTTATCTCCCAATCCTCCACCTTATTAATAGCCACATTATTTACCGTCTTGATGTCAAGACTATGCATCCAATTTTTTTCATTGACAGTCAGATTTACTTTATTTTTTGGGATTTTTGAAATTCTAACAACCTCCTTAAACAGAGCAATTATTTTTGAGGCTGTCTTCCATGCTGGTTGGTTTTTTCCTTTAAAAATTCTATGATTTATTTCAATCCAAAGACCCCAGCAGATAATTTTGGGGAGTTTCATCCAGCAGGCCTTCAAACCTTTTTTATTTGCCAGCTCGCCCTGATAAAATTTATCCCAACTAAGAAAACATGCCTGAATGTTGTCTGGTAACTGAATTCCAACTCCCCAGCACTTCATCACCTCCTTCCAAACTGAAATAGCACAAGGACAATTTAAAAAAAGATGGTTAATATTCTCTGAATTTTCAGCGCAAAGGGGGCAGCAGAACGGCCCTACAAACCCCTTTTTCTCCAAGTTCTCCCCCGTGATAATTCTCTCATGCAGCAGTGTCCAAATAAACAGCTCAATCTTTGGTAACGTGCTGCATTTCCACAAATTGTTCCACTTCATTGGATTTCCTGGCACATTGTAGTTAGCTGTAAATCACCGGTATCCTTCAGAAGCTGTATAATTGCCTAACCCCCATCCTCGCATGTCCTTCCTGGATTTAGATATGGGAGCAAGCCCTGCCAAATGCTGAAGCAATCGATTTTTATCATCTTCCATCTCCTCAGGGCACGCTGGGACAGCCCAGCCACTCCATCGATTTGGGTCTGCGACCTCCCATGTGGAAATATCCATGAGTGTCGTGAGTCCCATTGACTCCATCCAGTGCTGAAATCGAGGGAGCTGGGGCGGATTTTTATGGAGGATCATGTCTTTCCAGACATTAATGGACTGTCCATTTCCTGGAATCCAATTCAGCGCCTCCCTGAATTGAGGCAATGCTTTCTTGCAGAGTTTGAAGACGGCTAAGCCACTGCTAGCGTGACTATCCTCATCTAAGCATCTCAGTCGCTGGCTTGGGAAGTATTTGCATCTTAACATTGTGTTGCACCAGGACGTTTTGGTGTCTAGAATGCTCCAGAGCATCTTAGATCCCATGGTTAGATTTTGAGTTCTCAAATCTCTGATATGGAGGCCACCCTCCTGTTTAGGCATTTTAACCGTTTTCCAATTTACCAGGGAAAACTTTTTATTGCCATTAGCTCCACCTTGCCACATAAAAGATCTCATCAGTCCCTCAATTTGGGAAATAATTTTTACCGGAGTGAGAATCAAAGAGCATTGGTATAGTAGGTAACTATTCAATATGGCCTTGATTAGAATTACCTTCCCAGCTAAATTGAGCCAGGCTGTTCCCCATCCTGTGGTTTTACTTTTAATTTTATCCACAATTGGTTGCCAGGCTAAGCTAGAGGACTTAGTTTTGAAGATAGGAACGCCTAAGTACTTGAAGGACTCCCAGGAGACAACTCCTTCCATGTTAAGAACCCAGGAGATCTCTAGCATTTCTCTGGGATTTATATTCCAGCCATAGATGTGGCTCTTTCTTAGATTGATTTTACTGCCAGAGGCTTGACAGTAACGAGTCAATTCACTCTTGAAATGGCGAGCAATGATTGGACTAGCTCCTCTAAGAAGGATGGTATCATCCGCAAATTGTGCATGATTAATATCTTTAGCGCCTCTAGCCATTCTGATGCCAAGAAGGTCCTGCTCTTGCCTGGCATTTTCCAACTGATAGCTAAGGACAGAAGCCTGGATGGCATAAAGCAGGGGGGAGAGTGGGCACCCTTGCCTCAGTCCTCTCGTGGCTTGAAAGAAGGGGGCTTCTCTTCTGTTGACTATAGGGGCTATCCACGGTTTACTGATACAGGCCTTGACCCAACTGATAAAATCAGGAGCAAAACCATATCTCTGATTTACCTGGAATAAAAATGAGTGGTTGACCCTGTCGAAAGCATTGGCTAGATCGAGCTTGACCACCATTCCTTTATCCCTATTCTGCAGACTAGAGTGGATAGCCTCTTGGACTAAGATGACATTATCCCAAATCTTTCTACCTTTAACAAATCCTCCTTGATTCTCCGGAACCAGATAAGGCAGGATGTTTTTTAATCTACTGGCCATGATCTTTGTAATAATTTTATACCCAATGTTACACAGGGATATTGGCCTGAATCTTTCAAAAGACTTTGCATCCTTCTCTTTTGGGATGAGGGCCAAGAACACGGAATTTGTACTACCTCCAAGTCTGCTGCACCTCTGAGATTTAGAAATCATTTTAAAGAGCTCATGTTTAATTATGTCCCAACAGATTTTTATAAAATTGACATTATAACCGTCTGGCCCCAGAGCACGGTCATCCTCCATAGCGTCAATGGCTTTCTTAATTTCCTCCAACGTGATGGCTTTTAACAGCAATTCATTATCATTTTTCTTCACTATTCTGGGAACGAGATTGAGGAGGCCAGCGTCATCCAGAATGGGCTGGGCTGTGTACAATTCCTGGTAGTGAGTGGTCGCTGCCTTCTTAATGTCTTCAAAATTGGTAATCAAATTATCCTGGACTTGTATCTCGTTTACACAATTGAAATTCTTTCTGGCCACAGCTAGTTTATGAAAATAGCTGGTGTTCCGATCGCCATCTTTAATCCATTTACATCTAGATTTCTGTCTCCACCATTCAGATTCCTGCCAGCATGCAACATGGAGGTCTGAGTGGAGCTTGGCCTCCAATTGAAGATCCTTATAATCTACAGGGTCCACCTGCATTTTGGATTGGTGAAGCTCCAATGCAAGGGCAGCGTGAGATTTAGCTTGAGCAGGTAGAGGCAGCGACTTGGCCCATTCTTTTAAAGATTTTTTTAAACGTCTCAACTTCTCCTCCCATACGTAGAAGGAGGACCCTGTGACTGGTGGGGACCATGATTTAGTGACAATTCTTAAGAACTCAGGGTGATTGGCCTACAAATGGTTAAATATGAACGGAATCGGGCCCAGATTCTTGCCATTCTGCATCTCTAGTAGAATAGGCTTGTGATCTGAGCCTCCAAAAGGAAGGATTTTAGAGGACAGGTTCAGCCCAAGTAGGAGGAAAGAGTCCTGGATCAAGAAGCGATCAAGTCTGGCAGTGATGTGCCCCAGCCCAGTCCTTTTATTATTCCAGGTGTATTTGCAGGCAGAGGGCTTTACGTCCATTAAATTCCAGTCCATAATGATGTCATCCACCATTTCTCTGATAGGATCTCTGACCAGAGAGCCCCCTCTCTTTTCATCTTGGCTCAGGATGATAGTTAAATCCCCAGCAAGGATAATGTTTCCATCCAGATTACTCTTTTCCTCATGGAGGAGATTCCAACAGATTTGTTTTTCAGCATACGAATTTGGTGCATAAATATTGAAAATACTTAGCAGGATATTGGAGTCCAAATGCCTCAGCTGGGTGAGGATCCAATAGGTGTTGTGCTTGATATCTACGGCTTCAAACTTCTTATCGTCCCACAGGGTGCCAATGCCGCCAGATGCGGCCCTTGAGCTAGTTGTAGCTTTTCCTTTTTTTTTCCAAAACTTCAGACTTACTTGAAGGAATACTTCTTCCTCCATTTTGGTCTCCTGGACCAGAAAGATGTCCGGCTGATGTATGGATATTAAATCTGTCATACTTTCTTCTTTTGATTTGCTACCGAGACCCCTGCAGTTCCAGGATAGGACCTTCATTACTTACTTTTGGCAATTAAGGGCATCCCTTTCTGGGCATGCCCCTAGTGGCGAGTATTTCTAGTATTCTTCATCATATTTTCTAGGGTTAACTGGGACCCTTGTAGCTTGTCCTTGTAAGTAGCTTGATCCCTTACTTCTTTTTTCGATTTCCTTCCCTTGGTTTTAGTCCATCTAGGGGTAGACAACTCGATTTCCCCTTCCTCCTCCTCCTCCTCGTCCGTTTCTGGCTCTAGCTCTTCGTCTGATTGCCCCATGCTATCTCCTTCTTTTGACATTAATGTGGCTTCATCTTGATCCTTCCTTTGGTGATCTGAGGTGGCTGCTTCAGGTTCCTTGCTGTCTCCATTGCTAGATTTTTCTTCAGTTTCATTTATCTCATCCCTTACTTCAATGATTATTTTTTTTTTGGGGGGGGAATATCTTGGGATCCTTCAGTGGGGGCAGTGGATCTAATCCCCTCACCCTTCTTTGGTTCCTCAGCAGAGTGATTTTTAGATTTATCCCTATTCACCCTATGTCATCCATCCACTTTAGATTGCTGGATCTCAGGCTTTTTGGGGCAGTTTCGAATGAAGTGACCATATTCATGACAGCCTCTGCATTTGAATGGGAGCTGTTCATAATCAAGCTTTTGGAAGTGAGCCCAGTTCCCCACTGTTAGTTTGATAGCTTTCGGGAGTCCAGCTTCGAGGTCCACTTCCACATAGATACGGGCGCAGAAGTATTGGTCCTTGGGGATAGCCATGTCAATGTATTTCCCCAGGGCGTTCCCAATAGCTCGAAGAGATTTGGAGTTCCAGCAGTGCATAGGGAGATTAGGGAGTCTGACCTAGACTGGGACAGCTTTGGGGATATCCGCCTCCGGATCAAAGTCCGAGGACCATCTGTTGAGATAGAGGCCCTGCGGCCCCATGAAATAAGGCCCATTCCTGAAGATTAGGTCTTTATCCTCCTTAGATTCGAAGTCAAAGAGGAAGTAACCTCTTCCGACAGAGTAAGAAGCCACATTTTTTGAGATCAGTGGTCTCCAGTTTCTTTGGATCCAGTTTTTCGTTGTTTTTGGCGAAGGCCATAGTCCCGTGAATTGATCGATTAGAGCTCGGTCTGCCAGAGAGAGGGAAACCCGGATGGTTTCTTCCGGGGGCAGGACCACTTCTGGCACGTCTTCAATTCTTTTCACAAACTTTGGTGGATCACCTTTGCTGGTTCTCTGGGTCTGAGAAGCTAAAATTCGATTGAAAGCATCTGATCTCTTAGAGGAATCCACCTCTGACGCCATCAGCCTACCCTACCAGATCCAAACTCAGCACATAGTCAGCTTCCTTCGAGAGGGGGCCAATCAGAGCCTGAGTGGCCAGCGATGCACTCCTGGCAACCCACCAGCAAATCCACATTGCGTGGGCAGATCGAGGAGGCCCAACCAGTGTCCTTCAGCGTCCAGTCCTGGAGATCGAGCTTCCAATCTCAGCAATTTCCCCAAGGTGCCTTCAGCTAGCGGCCAAAACTCTCAGTACACTTCGATGTGTTAAAAATAAGTTATGAAATAAAAATTCCTCTTATTTTTCTTAATTGAGGAAATTCTTGAGCATTCTCAACAATGAGGATGATGTTTACGTCCATATCTATCCATGACTTAATGCGCAATTCCTTTGCTCTCATTAGCCTTACCTCCCTTGGTCTGGAAAAATAAATATTCTTTATGTTGTTGTACTAAAGCTCCTTTTGTCATGTACCCTCCTAATTGTCCTAGTACATCCTCATATTCCACTGCAATTCATGGCAATGCAACATGATGAGGTGATGTGAGGGTTCATGTGCTTCACATGGATTTCAATTACCCCATGTCCAATGAGTGCTAGGTGTCTTCTAGAGGCTTCTTAAATGGGGTCCACCCTTTTGTTAGTTGGGATTTGACTGGGAGACTCTTGTGTTGGACCAATTTCGTCTCTATTTAGTTGACATAGGAAATGTGAGGTGTCAATGATATCCAACATGGCTAGTGTTTTACATGAAAGGATTGTCACTTAGGTTGGATGCCAGGCCACCCAGAGTTGTGTCTCCTAGAGAAATCCTTAAGTTATCCATCTAGTTTTCCACTTTGCTGGAAAATATCCTGCAATGCTAAGGGATAATGACTTGAATCATGATGTTGATTGTCACTAGGACTAAAATACCATCTTTTATTCTCTATTTTTGAACAAACTTCCTAATAGGAATGTCGTTCTACAACTTGACCATTAATATGATCAAGATTTACGACTCACCTTCTATGATGATTTTTTGGAAACCTTTCCTTACTGCAAAGTTTATCCCTTGTAAGAGAGTCCAAAGTTTAGCTGAATTGTTGTTATTAATACCTATATACCTTGCATAGATTCTTTTGATAGCTCTTGATTGTTGAATTTCATATCCGAGTCAATCCAATGATGAAGTTGAAGAGTCTCTTGAATGTTGGATCTTATCTTGTGCCACACAAAAATTGTGGGATGAATTTCACAATGAATATCCTCTAGTTTTGCTCTTTCTAGGTCTCCCATAGGAGAAATGTTAGGAAGAGATACCAAGGATGATTAAGTAGAGGGTTGGCATAGGTGGGATAGTCTCCCCAATTGATGAGGGTTTTAGTTATATTAGTGTTGTCTCTATATAAGGTGGGAAATAGAGTGGCTCCTTTGTCCCATAATTAACTCAGTATACTATAAAATGAGAACTATATACAATGAACAATAACTCTAACCATAAAATCTCATATTTTTGCATAAAAAACACCGAAAGAAAAAGTTGTGATACCGATGTACACTTTTTTTTCATGGTTAAAAATATAGCAATGACATAAAAAATCCATATTTTTGTTAACAAAAACCTTAAAATAAATCCTTGAATTCAAAATTAATTCTATAGGTATCACCATTTAAAAAAAAATTACAACCTCTTTGCAATGACTATTATGACGACAAAACTATTAAAATTATATTTATTTAATTTTAGCAAAACTTGTATACTAAACATAAATTATTTTAAAAATGATTTTCACTACTCTTTCCATATAAAATCAAATCCACTATACAATATTCACAATCAAATAATATATTAAACGAAAAAAAAAAGAGTACAAATAATTCATATAAAAATTCAAACACTCCTTTAGAGTTTCGATACGAACACCATAAAAATCAAAAGGATATAAAAAATTTTGTGTACAATTATTCAAATTGACTCATGGATTATGACACCCCATCACGAGCTATAATATCTTCAGATGAAGGACTAGATTAAGATGTGGATGACCCATATTCTTCTCTATTATCAATGAGTGCACATTCTAAATCTACCTGTATGCCAAACATTTCAGTTGTTGCATTCTTTCGGGGTCTATGACTTGGTTTAGTAGACTCCCATCTTGCAACTCTCTCATTTTCCAACAACCTATTGATAATATATGTAGTCATGGAGTGAAGAGTGCCTTTCTTTGTCAACTGGAAGTCATACAATAGTATCTCAACATCCTCTAATTTCAAGATGTCAATGCAACGATGATTTATATTTTGACCCTTTTTTTTATCTCTTTTTGGAAAACTTTTTCTCAACCACCATCTATGGCTTGTACACACCATCAAATGGTTTTGTATTTGTTGCATACCATTGTACTTCAATTAACATAACTTCTTCAATTTATTTATTGACCTTCATTACCTTTACAATCTAGAATGGATACTAACATGGATCATATATATCCAAAACTATAATAATGCAACCCTCTTAATATCTTGTATTGAGCCCTTGTAAAGGTATTCCATCGCTTCACACTATGTAGATAATCTTACAGACCCAATATACCTTTCTCTTTCTTTTGCATGAGAAGACTCATCACCTTGAGGTGCAACATTTGTTTCCTCATTTCCATTTGACATACATTTTTTGCCAACTAAATGGAGTCTTTAAAAATATGTCTCCATTTGTAGAGTCTGAACTTATGTTGGTATGATCCATGAAAAAAGACTCCCACCAAATAGAATAAACAAGCCACATCAAAGTAGATGTATCTTTAATAATAATAATAAATAAAAACATTGAGAAGAATCAACATCTCTATCATTTCGGTGTGCATTATGAATCTCAACAACTGATTGAAATAGTAATAAATTTAAAGGATATATTTGATGACTTGGGATGAATTTCAAAAATGCGAAACTTGATTCAGGCCCCCATTCTGCACTGGCTGAGTACTTCTTGCTCCATATTAGTGTTTTTCCATTTATCTTTTTATGCGAAATGGATGCTGACAGCTAATTTCATTAAGTTTTTCAATGCACCTTTTTTCACCATGCAATGAGTTGAACAAAGCTCACTCACACAAAGATTACCAAAACACTTGGAAAATCAAATAAGCCATAATAAATTATGAGTAAAATACATGAATATGAGTTGATGATCTTACATTTGCAATATATTGGATTTTTTATAGAAATTGTGCCTTTTCAACATAAAGGGCACATCCCTTGATTATAATTAATTAATTATACATTATTGTTTATCATTACTATGTATGCTCATTTATTCAATGTTATCATTATGTTCATAGCATTTCCTTCCTCATTATAAAGGATTTGTCCTCAAAGAAATTTGAAAAAGTATTTTATGTCTTTTTCTATGTAATGTCTTTGATTCATTGTATTTTTGGTCATAGTTGATGACACATGACGATATGACATGTTGAATGCTAAACATAACTTTTGAAATGTATAAGGATCAATCCATCCTAACTCAATTTGATGTTGAACGTTGTGCTTCCACAATGGACTGACATCATGGGTTTTAAGTACAAGGGTATCAATAGATCTTTAGTTAGTGGTTTACAATTTTCAGGACATTAGATGCTTATATGATTTGGATGTCGATAGGGAATTTTTATCACTATTTCCCTTAATGACAATTGTAGTGTTTTCTTGTTTTAACATTTGCATATGTTCTTCTTCAACTGGGTCAACATCTTGAGTGGTGATCTGAATTGGATTTGTAATGGTGTCTTTTTCTACATATTGTACAAGCGAGCTTTGTTCAACTCATTGCATGGTGAAAAAAGATGCATTTAAAAACTTAATGAAATTAGCTTTCAACATCAATTTCGCATAAAAAGATAAATGGAAAAACACTAATAAGGAGCAAGAAGTACTCAACCAATGCAGAATGGGGGCTTGAATCAAGTTTGGCATTTTTGAAATTCATCCCAAGTCATCAAATATATGCTTTAAAGTTTTTACTATTGCAATCAACTATTGATATTCATAATGCACACCGACATGATAGAGATGTTGATTCTTCTCAATGTTTTGAATTTTTATTATTATTATTAAAGATACATATACTTTGATGTTGTTTGTTTATTCTGTTTGGTGGGAGTCTTTTTTCATGGATCATACCAACATAAGTTCAAACTCTACAAATAGAGACATATTTTTAAAGACTCCATTTAGTTGGAAAAAAAGTATGTCAAATGGAAACGAGGAAGCAAATGTTGCACCTCAAGGTGATCAGTCTTCTCATCCAGAAGAAAGAGAATTGTATATTGGATATATAAGATTATCTACACATTGTGAAGTGATGGAATACCTTTACAAGGGCTCAGTACAAGATATTAAGAGTGTTGCATTATCATAGTTTTGGATATATATGATCCATGTCTGTATCCATTCTAGATTCATTCTAGATTGTAAAGGTTATTAAGGTCAATAAATAAATTGAAGTACATTGGTATGAAATACAAACCCATTTGATAGTGTGTACAAGCCATAGATGGTGGTTGAGAAAAAGGTTTCCAAAAAGAGATAAAGAAAGGGTCAAAATATAAATCATCGTTGCATTGACATCTTGAAATTAGAGGATGTCGAGATACTTGTTTATGACTTCCATTTGACAAAGAAAGGAACTCTTCACTCCATGACTACATATATTATCAATAGGTTGTTGGAAAATGAGAGAGTTGCAAGATGGGAGTCCACTAAACCAACTCATAGATCCCGAAAGAATGTGACAACTAAAATGTTTGGCATATAGGTAGATTTAGATTGTGCACTCATTGATAATAGAGAAGAATATGGGTCATCCACATCTTCATCTAGTCCTTCATCTGAAGATAATATAGCTCGTGATGGGGTGTCATAATCCATGAGTCAATTTGAATAATTGTACACGAAATTTTTTATATCCTTTTAATTAATATGGTGTTCGTAGCGAAACTCTAAAGGAGTGTTTGAATTTTTATATGAATTATTTGTACTCTTTTTTTTCCATTTAATATATTATTTGATTATGAATATCATATAGTGGATTTGAATTTATATGGAAAGAGTAGCACGAAAACCATTTTTTAAATAATTTGTGTTTAGTATGCAAGTTTTTCTAAAATTAAATAAATATATAATTTTAATAGTTTTGTCTTCATAATAGTCGTTGCAAACAGGTTGTAATTTTAATCGTTGAAAAAAAACGGTGATACCTATAGCATTAATTTTCAATTCAAGGGTTGATTTTAAGGTTTTTGTTAACAACAATATGGATTTTTTATGTCATTGCTATATTTTTAACCGTGAAAAAAAAGTGTAGACCAGTATCACCACTTTTCCTTTTGGTGTTTTTGATGCAAAAATATGAGATTTTATGGTTAGAGTTATTGTTTATTGTATATAGTTCTCATTTTATAGTATACTGAGTTAATTATGGGACAAATGAGCCACTCTATTTCCCACCTTATATAGAGACAACACTAATATAACTAAAACCCTCACCAATTGGAGAGACTAGCCCACCTATGCCAACCCTCTAGTTAATCACCCTTGGTATCTCTTCCTAACTTTTCTCGTACGAGAGACCTAGAAAGCACGCAACTAGAGGATATTCATCCCAGAATTTTTTTGTGGCACAAGATAAGATCCAACATTCAAGAGACTCTTCAACTTCATCATTGGATTGACTTGGATATGAAACTCAACAATCAGGAGCTATCAAAAGAATCTATGCAAGGTATATAGGAATTAATTAAAATTAAGAAAAGCAAGCAGTCCATATCCTCTTGTATACACATTGGAAGAAATTGTTGACATGGGAATATTTATTTTGGGATAGCATTTTATGAACACAAAATAACATTAAATAAATGATAAACAATAATATATAATTAACTAATTACAATTAAGGAATGTGTCTTTTATGTTGAAAAGGCACAATGTTGATTTAAAAGCCAATTTATTGTAAATGTAAGATCATCAATTCATATTCATATATTTTACTCATTATTTATTATGGATTATTTTATTGTCCAAGTATTTTGGTAATCTTTGTGTGAGCAAACTTTTGTTTGGCTCATTTGGTATGAGAGTCGAGTCTGATCCGATAGTTAGCCATCATTTTAGAGCTTCTATGGTCAACATGGTATTTGACCATAAACCAAGCATGTGCCAAGCATAAGCATTGGACATTTTGAATTCAGATCTCCTCATCTTGCATTTCTTCTTTCCCATCCTTGCTCTCACACATTCTATTTTCTACCATTTCCCAAAGCGTTTTTCCCATTGCTCCTCATCTCCTGCACACTACATGCTCCTGCACTCCTTCACCACTGTATGGCCTTATCAACCCTCGATCTTTGCGTCCTTTCCCAACACCACGTTCTCTCACCTCTCCCTCCATGTAGTACCTTCGATGCCCATTCTCTAGTGATTCTCATGCACTCTGCTCCATTTAATCCACCCCAGGTTCCATTCCTCATGCTCACACCCTCCTTCATCACTTGTTTTCTCCATGCCTTTGTTCCACATTTCTTTTCCACCCAATGCACATTTTTCTCCCTCTTCTCACTCTCTCAACCTGTGATCTTTGCTTATTGTTAACACCTAAAAATGGTTAACTACCTCATCTACCCCACTACATGGCTCATTTGTCCATTTGCCTACCATATTTCCCTGAAAATACCACTAAAAAGCCTCCAAAAGGCCTAAAA
>LPNX010957098.1:8896-67038 GCA_001517045.1 Pseudotsuga menziesii
GTATAAGCTCACCTTTAAAACAAATATGATTCACTTAAACATATATATATAATCCGTGTAGTATTCAGATAGATTTTCAAATGGGATTTCAATTATATTATGTGATTCACAACTACCCTCCAAATCAAAATACTTTTGATTAAATATACAATAGGAAATGAAAACTAAGATGCCAAATCGAGGAAACCTCATATTTTGATTTTGATGTCATATCTATTCATCAAAACATCTTTATTCCACTTTAGCAGCATCTTTATATAATGTGCCTATTTTTGCACCTAGACATGAATCTAACACAAGTAGAATTTAAATGTAATTTATTTGGGATGTTAAAGTGGACGCAATTTGTGTCCATTTTAGAATTATCATGATATAAACAACCTATTTTTTCACCTATACAACCTAGCATAAGGAGAATATAAATGTAATTTATTTGGGGTGCTAAAGTGGAGACAATAAATGTAATTGATTTGATGATAATGGAATTCAAAATTATGTTATTATATGATGATGATGATGACAATGTTGTTCTTGATGATGACAATGACAATGATGAATATGATGATGATGATGAGATGAATGATGATATAGATAATGATGATGAAGTCGATGGCAATGACGATGAAGTTGACAATGATGTGATTACATGATGATGATGATGATGATGATAGTAATGACGACAATGACAATTACAATAACAATGAAAATGACATGAATGATGATGATGATGGTCCTTATAAGAAAGTGTTGGTAGAGGTAAATAAACCCAATTTCACTACAAGCTCCAAGATTAAAAGGTGCTCAATCATAGTTATAAGTTATGCATGCTTAAGCTCCAAGGGTTAGATCAATTGGTAAGACATGCGCACACTCTCTCGGTTCGAGGGGAGGTCACAGGTTCGAGCCTTGAGTCCTCTAGGGTTAGTCCTTCTGCTAGGATGGCCGACGGTTTACCACCTCTACCATCCACGAATGTGGGGAAGTATTGCTGGGTTTCCCGTGGATCTTTCCATCTGAAAAAAAAAAATTATGCATGCTTAAAATTGTAACCATATCCCACTTGTTATGCATGCTTTAAATGGTAAACATATCCCATATGCTTTAAATGATGACGATGATGAACTAGATGACAATGACAGTGATGATTTTTTTTTATGATAATGATGATGGAAATGATGATCATCATCATCATCATCATCGTCATCTTTGTCATTGTCATCATGATTACATTAGAGGAAATTTCACCTCAAAATGGGCCTCCTAAAAAAAATTAATAAAATAATAGTTAAAATAATAAAATACTATTTATTAATTTTGGAGGAAGAAGAGATAAAACTATTTTTTTGTTTGTATTTTCGACATATCTCCCCGTGTTTTTACTCAAATTTCGATCAGGAGAGCTCGTTGGATGCGGAATTAAATTCCACATCCAACGAGTACCCACTCGGCATACTTTTGACGGACCCCGCTACCCAAAAAACAAGAAATAACTGAAAAAACGTGATGATGAAACCACAATTGCTAGATAACTGAACAATAGAATCGATTTTCTATTTTGAGTAAAGGAAAACCTAACTGGCACTATCTTTTTTCAACCATTAACTGAACGTAACTTAACATTTAACTAGCACTAATGAAGAGATCAAATCTTTTTTTCTCCCTAATCTATTGCAATATAAATATAAATTCTAACGATTCTATTTGAAACACAAACATATATTTTAAACCTCTTAGAATATGAGCATAAACATTAGTCCATGCCCTTGCATCAATAATCCTTCACCAAATGCACACATGGTTGGCATACCCTTAAATGTCATTACATCTAGTCTTGGAAGGGTGGTGGTGATGATGATGATGGTGACAGTGGACATGCGGAGCTTAGTGAGGCTCAATCCTGTATGGATAGCCTTGTCACTAAAGATCAGACTTTATAACCACCTTCATTCTTAATGATATATTTTGGGCCTTAGCCTTTGGACATTTTTTGTTATATAAAAAATATAACATAACATAGATAAATTATTAATATTATTAATTATTAATTATTAAATAAGAAATCATTAATCAAATAATTATGAAAAGT
Source organism: Pseudotsuga menziesii (assembly GCA_001517045.1). NCBI lineage: Eukaryota > Viridiplantae > Streptophyta > Pinopsida > Pinales > Pinaceae > Pseudotsuga > Pseudotsuga menziesii. The sequence continues at coordinate 10,983 of LPNX010957098.1, forward strand.
CAAAAGACATGACTTATATTGAAAATGCGCAAAATGGATTATAAAGCCCACGGCAATGCAATTGTAAAATATCATCTTATATCTTTTATCAATTTACATTATATTTCATTCATGGAATATTTATATTATTTACATTGGGTTTTCCTCTAAGAAATGATTTTGTCGTTTCAGTGGTATCGGAATGACGTTCTGGTCTAGCTTTTGGCTAGAGATTCAAACCTTGTCTAGTTATTTTCAAAGTTTATGAATTTTGAGGTCTTTGATCTTAAATCAACTACTCTCACTCACACTCATCCCTCCCATTTTACTTATCCCCATCCACCCTCCACATTGCCCTAAAATTTAATAATAGTTTATAACTAATATTTTACACGTGGTGAAAATTGGTTATTAACCATGCTAGGTTTCCTAAAGAAGTGGTTTTATAAACAAGTCATAAAAAAAATGATAAGGAGAAGAAAAAGGGGAAAAAATAACCTTGTGGTATGAAACAACACTTCTGTTTTTAATAAACAAACCATTACATTAATAAAAATAGGTTTTATGATAGAGTGAAGGAAAACTGAGTGATCAATAGTATTTTTAGGATTAAAGTGCTTTATAAGTCTATTTAAGAAAATATTTCTTTTTTATAAAATTAATCCCCAAGATTTGAACTTAGGTGGGGAGGGTAACATTCCTTCTTCCGAGCCGCTCAATCTACATTTAATATACAATAAGTCTTAAAGGAAAAAAATTAATTATTGAAGAGTATAGTATACTATACAAAATAAAATTTGTCTTTCTTTGATATATCTTGGGATAAGAAGCATAATAAAATGGATTCCATGAAAAAAACACAAGGAAGATTTCCAAGCACTTTAAAAACTTGCATTTCATTGTTATTCCAAATAAAAGGAATAATTAGAGGGAATGACATTGCTATTTCTATTGCTCCTAGCGAACGCAATAATTATATTAGTGATGAATTTGTTAATCAGTTAGCAATTCCGGAGTCAAATGTAGGTGAAATGTTAGAATTTTGGAATAACAAAAATATGCAATAAGGGATTTACAATTGAGCATTGGAGATTATAATAGTGTCTCGCAGTATATAGTTAGATCCTTATAGAGTAGTGACGATGACCTAATTTTGGGATCAGCGTGGATAGAAACATTGGAGACTTTTATCTTAAATGCTAAAAAGAATTTTCTGATATTTCCCTACAAAAACAAGAAAACCACATTACAGGACATTAACATGAAGTCAGAATCAAAAGTCGCGTCATTTGAATACTTCAAAGAAATATCAAAGGTGATGTCGCAAGGAGATGAGAAATCAATGCAGCCAAAACACAAGGAGCTCAACAAGGCTATTGCAAGTAAAGAAGAAGAGATCACTCGTTTAAGAGATCATAATAAAAATTTACTTCTACAAATCAAGAAGGAAAAAGATAAAGTTCAATGCAGTTAAAAGTTAGAAGAGGATATTCGAACTCTCCAGCAAAAATTATGGGAAAAGGATGAAGAAAATTACGCCACGAAGAAGGTTAATCAAGAACTAGAGGAATAGATAGAGAAGTTAAAAGAGGACAAATAGTCGCAAGACGAAAGGTTTGAGAATATTCAGAATAATAATAATCTATTAGAGAACAAATTAGTTCAAATCCAAAAGGAAGCATCTAGCCTGTCCGAAAAACTAATTGCAGATGAGGAAGAAGAAGCGAATACAAATTCGATTCCCATCATAGTTCAAAAGGAAGTCAATCTAATAGAAAAACAAGCAACAATAACTCATTACCGACACCCAAACTACAAAAACATTTTGACCAACGACAAGGTCAAAATGAACATAAACGAAGGGGTTATAAATTCATAAACGAAAGAACACAAAATCTGCAACATAAGCAGAAAACAAGAATATGTATCCAACAAGAGGATCAACAATCACCTTCAATGAAAATAGATATCGAATGGGCCACATCACAGATGATGCAATATTTTTTCCTTGGAATTCGTAACTCATACGTCTCATTTCGTCAAGAGTCAAAATAAAGGATCGAGTTTACAACGAATAAATCTGACGTAAACCTTGTCTTCTCTAAGCTTTGAGGACAAAGCTTCTCTAAAGAGAAGACAATGTTATATAAAAAAATACAAGATAACATAAATTAAATATTAATATTAATAATTATTAATGATTAAATAAAAAATAATTAATCAAATAATTATGAAAAGTGAAAAGAAGTGACTTATATTGAAAAAGCCGAATGGCTTATAAACCCAATGCAACATAATTGTAAAATGTCATTATAGTTTCCTTTTTGGACCATGTAGTACTTTGGTCATTTTGCCAACTCTTGTACTATGTAGTACTTTGATCATTTTGCCAAGCTTTGAACTATATATTACTTTGGCCATTTTGATTTTGCATGTACATGATTTCAATTTGTGCGTGCTTTTTAGTTTAGTTTTTTATCTTTTAATTATTATAATTTAAATTTATCCATAGCAAATCAATATAACTTATATATAGTTATATCCAACAGACTTCCCAACATTCCCACGTTCCACAAACCAGTGCAACATGGTAAAAAAAACTCATTTCAAACTCACAATCTGTTCACTATAAGGCAAGAGTATATCAAAACTGAACTTATTACCTTTACGATTTGGCAGATCCAAGAAAATAAATTTAGGAGAAAGATAAAGGGGAACACGCTACAAATCTGAAAGGAGAAAGGACGGAGTTTTAAAGATTGAAAAATAAAATAAAAACGTTTTAACGCTCATGATAGTAAATTTAGGAACTGAAAGCAAATGAGTCCAGTAAATCCACTTTACCTTGGTTCGGAGGACCCAGAGCTAGTTGTAAGCTACGGTTTACATGCTCCTAATGATGGCAACGTCATGGTTCTTTTTCAAATATCTATTGATCCTTGCAAACGATGGGACGACCAGGGTTCAAATCCCGAAGCTTATCTTCAAGCCCCCTTAACTAAAACAACTCAACTCAGTGTTTGCTGTTGAGAACGCCGACCTGAAAATGAACTCGGATCAGTAACTAATGCTTACAATAGAGGGCCTCCTCTAAAGTCAAATTATTGGACGATGGACCCAAAGTAACGGAACTCAAAATAAAAATGAAATATTAATATACACTAAATCTTTTTTTATTATAATGTTCACAGGGATGTGGTTCATCCACCCGTTCCATGTCTTGCAGCCGGTGTGGGACACCTAGGGTTATAGTGGTAGCCAGAATGGATCTCTGGACCCTGTGTCATGCGAATACCAGCCGGGCCCCATTGCTGATTTCCTTAGTTAAAAAAAAAAAAAAAAAAAACTTTTTTATTACAATTATAATCTATTTATTTATGTTTTTATTAATTATTTAGCAAAATAAAATTTGCATCAACCATAATCTTTGTTTTAACTTCTTCTTTTTTTAAATGCTTATAATGTTATGTTTAAAAAATTAATATTAAATCAAGGTTTTAAATCTAATATTATTCTTTAAGTTTAATATTAGCTTTATAATATTGTTCTTTAAGTTTAATATTCGCTTCATATGGTTTCATTCATAGTATTTCATTGGAGGAATGTGTAACTCCTTCCTAACTTATAATTGCTCAAATAAGAATAAAAAATAAAAGAAAATAATTTGAATATAGCAAAAATGGGTATACAACGAACTATAAAGTTATATATGAAGAGTGTTGAGGTTCACATTTCCTCAAGAGACTTAACTTTTCATTTTAAAACTAACAAAACCACATAAACTTTTTCTTTAAAAAATTGTATAAACTTTATTTCTGATAAAAAAATCTCACGGTATTAAACACAAAAAATCCATCTTTTTTAGGTTAAATTTGATAACCAGATTCTAACTAAATCATATTAATCATCGTTTTGGATTTTTTCAAACTTTTCAAAATATACTTAAGAGGTAGTAGTATTGTGTTGATTTTTAAAACTTTTAAAAATATTTTTTGATTTTAAAATATTGTTTTTTTATTGTAAATCATAAGCAATAATTAATATGCTTCACCCTAGAGTTATCAAATTTCACATTTCAAGACACTCTATCACAATAACTACTCAACATCTTATCATTCACTCACCACCATCATATACAAAAATATTGAATTCTTGTCTAAAATTATTTCTCTTAAATCCCTGGTAATAATCGCTTAATATTTAAACCATAAATATTATAACTATATTCAAACATTATTATCATGTTGAAACTGGAGTTAGGGTTGTTTAAACATATTTTCAATATATATATATGACTTCTCCATTTATTGCACTAAAAAATATATCAACCAACTATGTAATGAAAACCTGCAAATAATGTATTTAAGTTCTCCATTTGTTGCAGTAAAAAATATATCAACCGACTATTTAATTCAAATAATGCTTGAGCTATCCAAATAATTGATAATTAATGATATGATACAAATATTACGTGGCAGTTCACTTCAACAATATTATCATTTTTAGTGGATGCACAGACTGCAACAATATGGATTAATACATGGGGGATACATATAATTAATGACCTAATACAAACAATACCTTCCCTCCCAATCACTGCAACAATATTAACATTTCTTCTGCTTCCATAGATATGCATAAATACATGTGCGCGCCATCCACTCATCATCCAGTGCAACAATTAATTTGTGGGATTATGGAATTGATTTGCGCATGTAACAAATTAATTTGCATAGGTAATACGAGTATTAATAGAGTTCCATAACAATATGATATTAATTATCACAAATATTACCTACACAATCAAATATATGAAGTGATACCCCTTCGCGTATCATCCATGGCAGTGTGCAATAATGTGTAGGGATACCCGGTAGAATGATAATCCAGGGCAACCTTCCTTTAAACTACACATATTATGTTGAAGACGTTCTTTTAACGAGAAAATGGGTGAGTATTGGATTCGATATAGGGGAAAGGGTTTGCACCTTAAGAGATTTTATCCCTCTCGACGCTTGGTAGAGCCACCTTTAAGATGGATCTATGATGGTGTTATTCCAAAGGAATCAAAATAAACCATTATAGTAAACCTATCTCAATGAAATACGTATTTCCTTTGTGTGCACAAAAATAACATAACACAATCTGTAGATAAATATATTGTGAGGCTATCAAAAACTTCCTGGAAACATCATAAAAAAAATTCTATCTTCAAAAATAAATAGTCAGTTTAAGTTCTCCCCATCATAAACCACAACAGATTTTAGAAAAACTTTTGTTCTCCCTGAGATGTCAAAGGAGAGTCCAAGAATTCTTCATAATGGATCCATCCAATCTCGCAATCAACAACCTTATTTGATAATCTGTCAGTTGTCACATTAAATTTCCTATAAATATCCTTGAAAGTCATTTCATTGAAAAGAGTTTGTAGCATCTTCACTATAGTACACCAGTGCTCAAGAACTACATGAACTACAATAGCTAGGGAAGCTCTACCTGTAAAATTGAGCACAAAGATCTATGGACCAACACACAACTCACAAAAAAGATCACACAATTTTACTTAGAAATTGAAGAATGAAACAGTGCAAAAATGGTTGCAATTGTTAAAGCTTTCATTAATAAAAAATAATTAGATAATTAATATCAATGAAGTATAATGGTTAAATAGCCATATGCAATTCGAATCCATGTGAGGAAATTCAAATTGGTTGGACTCTACTTGACTGAATGGTTAATTGACCTTGTCTAAATCATTATCAGAGTTCAAAATCCAAACTCAAGAGTCTAATTCAGTGTTGACTAGTCTAATTGACCGAGGTAGGTGAGTAAATGTGCCTCACCTGAATGCAGCCATGCAATCCTAGCACTAATAGAATAGAAATGAGTGTAGGGAACTAGAACTGAATGTAACTGACTCCTAGCTGAGCTTGACTAGTCACCAACTGAACTCAACTAATGGAGGTTGGTATCAGCACTCCCAGTGGCTCCTAATTTGTAAGGATTGATATAGGAGGCTCCTAAACTGATGCATGCAAGTGCAATCAGTGGAAGTTGACCTCAATTAGTGTTCCCCACACTTTAGTAACCAGTGCATGTGCCCCAATTAGGCCAAGTGGACCCAATTGTGCTAGTGACTAAAAATAGACTAAAAAGACTCATGATTTAGACATGACTCCTAATTTAGACAATGACCAAATTGGATAAGGAATGATTATAATCCTAACACCCCCCCCTGAATGCTAACTTGAACAATTTGTGGGCCATGGTAACTAAGACCATAGGTCACCCATTAAAGCAAGTAAAGTAAAGTAACTGCTCAATAAAAGGAGCTGGGGAAAAAACCACATGGGAAAAAATCCCCCCCTCTAACTAAGCAGGTACAATTAGGATTCAAGTTTGAAAAACTTGAAAATGTGTTGCTGCAATCTCGGTGATGTAGCGGAGCAACATGCATGATGTTCTGTGCACAGGTATCCTGGGGCCTGGCATGTAGACTTCTCTATATTCTCCCAAAATGATGATGGAAGGAAGGAGGAATGTAGCCTCTGTCTGGATGAAGAGGTGTATGATCAACTCTATTCTTCTGAATGTAGTGAGACTAAGCCCTTTCCATGTAGCATCTTACAAGGAGTCTATTGCATCTCTCTGAAAGAGGTAAGATTACATGACATAGCGTAAGGTTCTTAGTCTTCTGAATGTCAGATGGGTTTTCATTCATCTTCCTAGCTTTCAGTTTGGAAGTGGGGACTGGATCTGGATCTGAATCACCCTAAATCTCAATCTCATAAACTAATATAGCTGGATATGCAATAGTAGTGGAAACTGCAAAAGAAGTAGATGAAATGGTTTTACCTTCCCTTGCAAGTGGTTGCTGAGAGTGAACTGGTTCTGAAAATGGTATGAAGTGTGAGAACTCATATTCCTTGGAGGCATGATTTGCAGCACCCTTCGCTATGATGTTCCCAGTAGAGATATATGTGATCTCCACTGAGTCATGACCAAATATGACTCACTTTGGAGAGCCAGTATGATTCATCTTGTATACAGATAACAGGTTTGCGGCTCGGGAGGGAACATAAAGCACATATTTGAACTTTCCATATTCAAGCTTGATATATCCCTTCCCTTTGGCTTGAACTTTACTGTTATTGCCCATCTGAATACTAGGACCATGAATAGACTGCAAGGAAGATAATGATTCTCTGGATGCAACCATATGATTGGAAGCTCCAAAATCAACGAGGAAGGAATGTGTTGTTGAGTAGGTAGCCTTCAGTGCATGGCATGTCTCTTCATGTTTTTCAGTTTCTTCTCTATGGTCAGATTTCCTTGCACTAGTAGGTACAGTAATGTTATGCTTCTTCAGAAGAAGATCTATCTCATCAATTGTTCTTCTCATATAGGAGATTTCTAGATAAAATCCCCTTCAACAGTAAGAACAGAGTGTCTTTCCTTTTCCATCCTTCTTGCTTCTCTTCGAACCTGAAGTCTCATTTGAGTACTCTTTCTCTACATGAGACTCATCCTTTTGCTTCCCTTTATCACTCGCTCCCTTAGGTCCTCCTGCAACCAGTGCTTGATCTCTAGAAGATCGAATGATCCCGATTTGGATCAACTTGTCATGCTCCTGAGTGAGAGATTCAATGAAGGAGTTAAGAGTAGGCATCTTCCAGTTTGGAGTAAAGAGCTTCGCATAATGAAATTTTGATACAAAGACTTAATAGTCTACACCAAGTTTGGAGAGAATGGAAAGGATGAGTTGATCATCCTCCTTCTCAACCTTGCACAGCTTCAATTGAACACTAGATGCTTGAATTTGGTGAAGAAGTCATTTAGTGTTTCGAAATTGGATGGATGAAGAGAGATCAGCTCATTCTCTAGTTGATAGATCCTCAATCATCTTGTTTTTCAAATAAGAAAGAAATATTATCCCAAACCTCCTTGGGAGTCTTCAATCCATTGATATGGAAGAGTAGATCTCGAGAGATTGAGAAGCACAAGCATCTGTATGCTTCATCAAGCCTATTTCAGTACTTTTCTTTGTTAACATAATGAATTGACTCTTTCTTTGTCTCCATTGTGAGTCTAAAGAGTCTTTTGGAGTGTAGTTGCATTTCCATTTCCTCCTTCCACTGGTGGTAGTTGAAAGGAGTGAGAAGGTCCATTAGAGGAAACATTTAGAATGCAAAGGAGAGGACTGAGTTGTTGTAGCGAATGCAACGAAGGAGATTGAGTTGTTTGTAGCGAATGCAGTGAAGGGGACTGATAAACCTGTAAATCACACAATCAAACAAACAAAATAAGGTCGACATTCTGTGCTTTTGGAATTTTCTTCACACCCAGCATAGTTGATCAAGCAAGCTTGATCAACAATTCCTTAACTTGGGATATTAAGTGGTAAATTCTCCGCTTCTGGTGTAGTATTGGAAGGATAAATTTTGCTTAAAAAAATGGATCCGTGTATGAATCTGTAGTAGGAGAAGTGCCTTGTCCTACCGAGGCTCTAATACCATGTGAAATTGAGCACAAAGATCTATGTACCAACACACAACTCACAAGAAAGATCACACAATTTTACTCAGAAATTGAAGATGAAACATTGCAAAAATGGTTGCAATTGTTAAAGCTTTCATTAATCAAAAGTAATTAGATAATTAATTACAATGAAGTACAATGGCTAAATAGCCACATACAATACAAATCCATGTGAGGAAATTCGAATTGGTTGGACTCTACTTGACTGAATGGTTAACTGACCTTGTCTAAATCATTATCGGAGTTCATCGGAGTTCAAAATCTGAACTCAAGTGTCTAATTTAGTGTTGACTAGTCTAACTAACTGAGGTAGGTGAGTAAATGTGTCTCACCTGCATGCAGCCATGCAATCCTAGCGCTAACTGAATAGAACTGAGTGTAGGGAACTAGAATTGAATGTGACTCCTAACTGAGCTTGACTAGTCACCAACTGAACTCAACTGATGGAGGTTGGTATCAGCACTCCCAATGGCTCCTAATTTGTAGGTATTGATATAGGAAGCTCTTAAATTGATGCATGCAAGTGGAATCAGTGGAAGTTGGCCTCAATTAGTGTTCCCCACACTTTAGTAAATGGTACATGTACCCAAATTAGGCCAAGTGGACCTAGTTGTGCCAGTGACTAAAAATAGAATGAAAGGACTCTCGATTTAGACATGACTCCTAATTTAGACATAATGACCAAATTGGACAAGGGAGGATTATAATCCTAACACTGTTTGCAGCATAATCAATCATGATATTTTAACCACCCAAAACCTGTAAGGAAAGAACACCACATCTAATAGAAAATAGAAGAAACCCCTAGAGTGTTAAGAGTTCACCCTTTGTGTTTGTCCCCTTACCACAAATGATCCACACATGGTACCAATGAAGTCTTTCAATATGTAGTACAATACCCCCTCTACATTTTGGACTTTTTGTGATGACCCATCAAAATAGCCTATAGGAAAGTTTTCTAAAAAAGTGGGTATATAAATAGACCATGATCTTTTAATCTTCTTTTCTTTTGAAGTGTTCAAAGTAGCTTACCAAAATTTTGGCGCAAAGAATAGATATGTTTGGATCTTGATTATCAAATAAAACTACATTTCTACACCTCCATATGCCCTAGTAGATGAAAATTGATAGTTATTTTGAATTTGGGAGTTTTTTACACTAGCTTTCCAAGCTTATATCAATTGTGTATGGTCCCCAATCCACATTAATGTGTAACTCAATTAGGATTAAACCCCATACTTTTTGGTCGAACCTACAATGTACAAAGAGATGATCAATAGACTCGTAGTCTAAGAGACACAGACAACATATACCTAGCCCCACTCTACCCTTCTTAAGAAGATTATCCCAAGTCAAAACTTTGTTTTTCAAAATCAGCTAACGAAAACATTTCAACTTGGTTGGTAGATTCCATTTCCAAATAGTACGGTACCAACAAATTCCTGTAGCATATGAAGACAACAATGAAATAGTGTCATATGCAAAATTTGCAATCATCTATCCATCCAACTGGTTCCATTTCCAAACATTTTTTCAATATTTTCTGTCAATCTCACATCCATAATGTTAAGGCCCTATACATAATCATTCCATTCTTGTGCAAATGGACTTCTCAAGCCCAGATATTCAGTAGTCAACCAATATCATGTATCATTATTTCTCATACTACGATATTGAACTAAGTATTTTGTATCCTTTTCTGATTTTGTTGAGCTAAGTATTTGTAGCCTTTCCATGAGCAACGTGTCAAATACAACTAATCCCTCATTAATCGCCTTTTGATCCTCCCTTAACCCTTAAGCCAGGTTTAAGGTCAAATAAAGGTGTTTAGACTCACTTAGGGATATAAATTATTCTTCTAGGTACTCAAGGGTATAACAGGTTATAACATGGTCTCCTAGGCCATCTACAACTTCTTACCATCTCTCTAATGAATACATGGGTCCCCAACTTCTTAGCATTATGTCTCAGTGAAGACCAATTGTATATTTTTATATTAACAAGTCAACTATCTGTGTGATTATCTCTTGATCCTAGCAGACTCCTATTATGGCCATTTCGGGTTGCTCCTCAGTACCAATATTATGTTTCTTTGTCTTGAGAGGCTCTCTAAACTCTACTATAGTGTTGGAAGATGGCTCATCCTGCACAATGCATTCTCAAACATTTTCCTTGATTTGTATACTGTGTGGATATTAGTCACCCTCCATTTCTGTACTATCAATTTTCTAGTAGTATATTGGTTTGTTCATCCATGCCAAGTCCTGGGGATAAGCGCATATAATCCTCTACGTCAAATCCTTCTTTGGTTTTTCTCCAGGTGCTCTGAGGGATCCTCTGTCCCTTTGAATCTATTAAGCATATCCAAGTACCAAGTTGGCCAGAACCTTAATATGATACATTTTTTAATAGGTTCCTATCTATGCAAGTATTCTTTGTGTGTCTTCTACCATCACATGGGCGTTAATTGAGTAATGGCATCCATTTCTTCTACTTGTATGTCCTATGGAACTCAAGCTTTCCTCTATTCAAGGAAACCTTCTATCTTCTCTATCCCATAAAACACTAGTGGATCATGCAGTTTTGACCCTATCCAACGCAAAGGTTTTGTAATGTGTGTGCATCTTATTATGGACATCTTGTACAACTGGTTCTGCCAATGAACCATCACATCCTATGAGTTGGTATCAAATTATCATACACTGTACCAATTGATATCTCCATCCATTGTGGGGTTTATATAGTCTTCTTTTCTAGAAGTGACAGTGTATATGTTCTATATCTCCACTCTTCTAATGTCATATTGGACCGACTTTGTATATATTTCTCCTTATGTAGCATCCAATAGAGAAACTACGCATAGTTCTTATGACTCAAAGGACATGCATCATTCCTTCAATTTTAAAATAATTTTATATTCCAATGTCGAGTCAATCGTCAATAGAGATGGGTAGGGATCAACATCCTCTAATATCGCAATCACTTCAAACTTTTCTACTGCCTTTACACCATCAACATTAACTTCCACATCAATCAACCTTCCTATAGGGAATACTTTGTACTGATTGGATAAACTAAGCTGTATGGGAACCAAACCAAATTGGTTTACCCATCAACTTCCAAGCATTCTTAGTAATAATTTTCACATATGTGCCTAAATGTAACATTACGTCCTTCATTTCAAATCCTCCCAAATCTAGGGAAAACATGAAATCATTTTCAATTCTTCTTCTCTTACTTACCCTATGCGCATTCCTTTTGGGAAGTGGCACATGGATAGGTTCTTTGGCTTCATTAGACATTTGTAAATTTACAAGCATGTTTCTTACTTTATTTATAGCATGAGCACCATTTAATATATTAACATAGCTATGCAGAAAGGTACTTGTTGGGTCTTCCTGGTGACTCTCTTATGTATTCCTAGGATTTTCTTCTTCACACAACCTACGCAATTTGTCTTCTCTATGCATCCTATCTTGGCATATATCTTCCTCCATCTAGGAAGCGTCCTTGAAAAATAATTTTTCCTCTTGTAGTATCTGTATTTGGTGCTTTCCTTGAAACTTAGGTGGAGGTTGCATATTTTTTTTTTGGATCAATTGGTATGGTTGTGTTGCATTCCCTAAAGAGGTCCTGACTGGTCCCAGCGCCTCCTTATGTAACTATGTTTGCTTACATTGTATCCTTTCTATGGTTATATCCCCTTGGTTTGGTAGTAACCATATTCATGCGACCTCTTTTGTCTTCCCATTTCTTTACCAAGTCTGAGAAAGATACCATCACATGTTCTACACTATTATAGTATGCACACAATGTGTGTGCCTTAGTAAATTATCTTTCCAAGTTCCTTGGATCACCACAATTGAGAAAAATTACTCATCTTCCACCACCGCCATAGCCTCTTCCCTGACCTCAAAACCTGCAACGTGCTTCTCCCTGTTATCCTCTGAGGTCAAGTGTTTTATTCATTAATCAATTGAAGAGCAAGACAATTATTTACATCATGTCCAATAAACTTGCAGAATTCGCAGAATGGTGCATGCGTAGAGATTCAATACTTATGTAGTGTGGGGATATTGGGAGGTGAGTGTTCCCATATGTGACATATATCACACCATTCGAACTTAGGTTCTATAGAGAAAGGACTAGGTTCTCCAATACCAGGATAATTATTCATTGTATGGAACTCATTCTTTTAATGATCTTCTATCATGTAGAAGCTACACCGCACATGTTCTCTGCATGTATTTCAAGTAAATATGTGCTAAAATTTTAGTGTCAACTCATCAAGTTGTGTCTAAACCGGTGCCATCCCTAGTGATGCCTTATCTCTTGGGGTCGCTTCCAATCTTAATGCAATCACTAGGGAATCGTCTTGAGTACCCACCTTCCACTACATAAATGGAACTCTGATATGTGACAGTAGACATGCAATTAACCATTGTCGGTGTTGTACATCATGTTGCAGCTGCAACCATTCTCCCCAAATTTCTTAAATTTTGGGCCCCTCCTCATGATTTAGCGTTGCTTGTAATCGTTGGATCCTTGAACCTTTTGGTCGAATTTTATTTTTGAATGATTTTACAGATTGATTTTCATCCTGTTCCAGAGGTTGCCTATATTTGAATTTTGTGATTGGTCGCAAATGATAATAAATCAGATCTTTGTTCTTCAAGGCCGTTGTTTCGGAAGTAAAGGGGTTTTAGCCGGTGCTGATTTTCTAACAGTTTTTAAACACTTAATTATTTTTTTTGGGCATCATACTATGTTTGATCGGCGACTGTTGTCTGTTTCTCATCCACCGTTGCATCTCCCAAAGCGACTTAACACCCGAAGTGCAAAGCGCTCCAACTGTCGATATGTATTAGTCTTTTAATCGCGTACCCGTAGCTTTTTCTCTTCCGCTGTTGCGGATGGGAAAGTCATTTGGCTTCTGATGTAATGTCTTCCGACTTCCGCTTAAGCTTTTCCTGCCCGCATTTTGCGTGTCTTTATTTTTTGTCTTCTGCCGTTGCGGCTACGCAAGGCTTTTAGCCTCCAATGTGGTTACCCTTCCAATTTCCGATTGGGAATTTTCCCGCCTTTCGGTCACTTGTCCGCAACCTATGTCTCTTCCGCCGTTGCAGCTGGGAAAGCCATTTAGCCTCCGATGTTAATATCCTCCGATTGCCGATTTAAAGTCTTCCCGCCCATGGATTAGTCTACCCTTCTGATGTTGGTATTTTGAGCCGCCAATGAGTTTCCCATTTGCCGCCATGGGTGATGTTTGTCGAGGTGGTCGAGGTAGTGGTGTCGGCATTGAACAACTGGTGCACCTGGCCATTTCCTGTGGATTAGTCGTTTTAGTCAGTATAATTTGATGTTTATTTTGGAATTCAACCCGTTGAATGATGCACGTTGGTTAATTGCAGGAAAATCCAAAAGATGGTTCATATTTCCGCGGCGCAAAGGTATTGATTGGAGATAGGATCTCAAAGGGCTCGGGTAAATAAAAAGACAAAATCGAAACCAACAAGGGCACAGATCGGAAAGGTCCATCCGTTACTCGGCTGATAATGAGCTTGCGCAGAAAAAATGAAAAGGAAGGATATGAAACGCCCGAAGAACCGAAGAGTCACACGTTTGGGGGGGAACCTAAGCGGTCTGCTGATTTTGGTTTAAATATTTGAAAGCTAGGAGTTAGAGAGGCTTTTTCCCTAGCAAACTTGTAAACCTTTTGCTTGTAAGAGGAACTATTTCGTTTTACAAACCAAAAAGTGAAAACTTTACCTGTTGGAGAAAGTGCTATGTGGAATGGATCAATGCGTTTAAATGAGCAATGTTGAATGTGAACTATTTCATTTTCAGCTATGTCTCATTAGCTGTAAGAGTGTTCTAATTTCTTGAACCTATGTTCTTGTCTGAATATTCTTCAGTATTTTTATGGTGTTCTTCCACTACGAGTAATGGGATGTTTTAATTGTTGATGAGCTATATTGTCATGTATACTTTTACTTCTGTTTATATGTTTGGTTATAAGAACAGCTATCTGTGATTTTCCATAACACCTGAACAGTATTGCATTACTCATGAATTAATCCATCTCTCTAGAGATAGTTTAGTTAGTTTTATTTTATTACTATTTGTATGATTTAGATGCCTGTGAGCGCTAAGATGAGAGGTAAGAACCTGTGCATCACGTTGTGACTGCTCCCTGCATACTGATCACCCTACATTTAGTTAGGCACGTGCATCTCATACATTAAGTCAAAAATAAAAAAAAATATACACAGTGGACCGGGCCGCAACCGATAAAACCTTCTGTTTTTGTTACTTGACCTACGGTAGCCGGACCGCAAACCGGATGGATTCCCTACACCAAATAGTCACGGGCCAGTTGGGAACATTGACTCGGGAGAATCCCTTACTGTTGTTGCCTGCGATTTTCCAGGCCTCAACAGTTTTGGCACTAGAAGGAGGGCCGCCAGTGTATGGCTGGCCGAGGAAACCTGTTTTCCCGAGATTATTCCACCGGTAACAGTTCTGAAAGAAGTGGGCTTCATAATCCAATTCTGGAAGAAAGAAATAGAGAACATCTATATGCTATTGGCAACGAAGTTGTTAATGATCTGAGAAGACACACCAGGGCATATGTAAAGAAGATTGGAGGATTTCCAATCATCCCTGAATTGCCCAGAAGAGAGTATAAAAAGAAAGATCGTCCTGTAGCTGGTTGGAGACTGGAAAGAACTTGTAGAAACAGCCTTACAACAAGTTGTGCTACCTTTGAATCAAGAAGGCCCAGATACCCCTCACAGTTCTCCCGCTCATACTCCTATTGGATCACCTCCTCACTCTCCACCTAGACTCATGGCAGGAGTAAATGCTAATCCACCACCTAACCCACCAAATCCACCACCTGCTTGGAGAGCCAGATCACCGTTAAACCTGACACCTCCATTACACGACCTACCTCAAGCCTTTGACAAGATGTTTCCCAAGTGCGACCCAAATGAGAAAATACTAGTAGATGACCACCTACAAAGTTTTTACTTGGCAATTGAAGGATTAAGGGCCGGGGAGTATGAAGATGTAGTCTACAGACTATTCCCGCATACCCTTAAAGGAGCTGCAACATCATGGTACTTTGGGTTTCCTGCTAACTCTATCCCTGACTGGGATACCTTCGAAAGAATTTTCAAAAGTAAGTATGCAACTCAGAAAACTCATGCAGCCCTCATGAAAGGGCTATGCGCTTTGAAGAAAGAAAGAAAGGAAAAGGTGCACAGTTTCACACAAAGGTTTGCAGCCTATCTCAAAAAAAATTCTGAAATGGATAAACCTTCAAACAAAGTTCTGATTGAATATTACACTTCAGCTTTAGGCCCTGATTTGGCCATGTTTGCCAAAGGTAGGGCCAAGCCTACTTTGACTAAGACCTATGAAGAGGCAGAAGTAGTGGAAGCTGAAAGAGAAAGTATTGAAGATTATCCAGAACAGTCAGGAGAGAAAGGTGCAGGAAGGAAAGCCTTATTGTTTACTAATCCTAAGGAAGAGAAATCGCCAGATTATGAAAATATGGCAAAAATGATGCAGAAGCTTTCCAACAAAATCATGGATTTGGAGAAAGAGAAGGAAACACAAAAGTTTTATAAGCCATATTATAAGAAAAGAGAGGATAACAATCAGCCTCAACCTCCTCCTCACAATACTGCATCTATGAATTTAACAGAGGTAGGCATGGACAATTTTTGCACTTTCCACCAACAGCCACACTTTGAAAAGAATTGTCCTCAATGGATAAATTCGATGATGTTGGTCATGAATCAGCTGTTGGATTCTAGATTAACAGAAGATGGAGATGAAGAGAGAAAAGAGAATACTACGTCAACAAAGGAACAAGAAGAGGAAACCATGGTTTTGTGGGATTCTGTTTCGGTATTTGATGCGGAAGAGGAAAAGAATCAGGGCTACAAGGACATTGAGGAAACTAACATGGCAACAAGGAGCCAAGGGCCAATTAAAGAAAACAGTCTCATTCTACCAAAGATCAAAAGGCTGCAAAGAAATGTAAAGAAATTTCAAAATAAATCCTTAGCCGATAAGATTCCAAAATTCACTATTACCAGCCAAGATCCTAGGCAAAAAGATATGCTGGCCAAGCCCAATGAAGAAAAGGTGACTGCTGATAAACCGCACCTCATTGAGCCATAGATGGAATATGATATCGTGGAAGACATAAAGAAAATAAAGGCAAACGTTTCACTGTTTGAAATGTGTAAAGTACCACAACAAAAGGAAAGATTATTGAAAGCACTTGAAGCTTCAGATGAGGGGCTGCCCACTGACAATTAGCCTTAGGAAGAAAAGAAATCGATGAAACCAGCGTTGGAGGTAAGTCTAAAATCAAACATCCACCTTTCCTCCTCACGTTTGAAATTTTCAATCATAATGTACATAACTGCTTGGTAGACTCAGGGGCGTCAGTTAATGTCATGCCAATATCAGTCTGTAAAAGGATAAATGGGCATCCCAAGCCATCTACTTGGAGAGTTGTTCAGTTGGACAGGACAGATGTAAAGGTAATGGGCGAGATGGAAGATGTCCTAGTCCATCTGGCATCAAATGATAAAGTATGCCAGGCCATTAATATCGTGGTGGCTGATATACCTGACGTGTACGGTCTGGTCCTGAGTAGAGATTGGTCGGCCAAACTAAATGGATATTTTTCCTCGGATTGGTCGCATCTGTGGTTTCCATACAAAGGAAGTCCGAACCAGATTAAGATTTTAAGAGAGCCTCACATGAAATACAATGTCACTCGACTAGAGGAGAAAAATGAACCAGTGGATTCTGTATTGGGAAATTATTTTATCGAATTGGAACCAAGAAATTACCAAGCAGAAGAAGCCAGCAGCACATCAGACACTCATCCTGATCTCCTTCGATTCTCACAGGCTGATGAGATTGACTGTAAAATAGTAGACTTAGCAGTAGGAATAGATTCACATTCAGTAGTTAGTGATTTTTGGACTTTGTTTTTGATGGCTCTAAGACGTTAGAAGGGTCAGGGGTTGGATTTGTCCTGATCGACCCCCAAAAGAATAAACATTTTCTCTCATGTAGATTGGAGTTTGAATGTACTAATAATACAGCTGAGAATGAAGCGCTGGTGCAGGGCTTGAGGAAAGCGATTGAATTAAAGGTAAGTAATTTAAAAGTTTTTGGAGACTCTGAAATTATTGTGAAACAAATCCGGAATCAAATACATTGTGTTTCCCCTCACTTGAAAGCTTACCAAAATGAGGTATGGGACCTGCTTAAATGTTTTAATGCATTCAATATTATTTCAATTCCAAGACTTAAAAATGCAGCAACTGACTTGTTGGCCACATCAGCCGCTAGGCTCATACCCACTAATAACCGATGCTCTATCGAATTGCTTTTCAGGCCCTCAGTATCGGATATGATCACCAACCTATGAGTGTTTGACAATGATCAGCAGATAATAGAATGCTTAACAAATGACGAGGTGTTTAAGGGGGCGATTATAGATGATGAAGAACATCAGGATGAGATGAAATATGACAATTTCATCCCTAAAGGAGTCAGAACGTTGGAAAGAATGTTCGATTTAAATGAAAAGTTCAGAAGACCATCCAATGTGAAGACTCACGGCCCATCTTTACAGTTCGAGCTGATAAATTTAGGGACTGAGGCGAGTCCTAAATTTGTGAATCTCAGCAAATGTTGTTCACCAGCAGAAAGAGACAAATTCGTTAGTGTATTCAAACAATATAAAGATGTTTTCACATGGACATACGAAGATTTGAAAACATATGACACCAACATCATCAAACATGTCATTCCCATCAAAGCTGGTGTCAAGCCATATCAGCAACCTTTAAGAAAAATGCATCCAAAATTGGAACCATTGATTCAGAGTGAAGTGAAGAAATTATTGGATGCTAGAATCATTTTTAAGGTCAGACACTCGGAGTGGGTATCAAATCTGGTACCAGTGAGAAAAATATCTGGAGAAATCAGATTATGCATGGATTTCAGAAATCTAAACCGAGCTTCCAACAAAGATAACTATCATGTGCCACCTATGGAGCAATTGCTGCAAATGGTCTCAGGTTCTGAACTGTTTTCATTATTAGACGGTTTCTCTGGCTACAATCAAGTATTAGTAGCCGAAGAAGACAGATTGAAGACCACGTTTAGGACCAAATGGGGAACCTTTGCCTACAGGAGAATGCCCTTTGGGCTTATAAATGCTGGAGCAACGTTTCAGAGGGCTATGGAGATAGCTTTCCGTGGATTGATTGGCCGAAGTGTTGTAGTATACCTTGACGATATTACAATATTCTCGAAAAGAAGAGAAGAGCACGTGTTTCACGTAAGGCAAATTTTCGAACGCTGTCGGAAGTATGGCATCTCACTCAATCCTAAGAAGTGTGTGTTCGCTGTCACAGAGGGCAAGTTGTTGGGTCACATAGTTTTGAAGAAAGGAATCTCCATAGATCCAGAAAGAATTAAGGCTATTGAACAAATTCCCTTGCCCCATAATAAAAAGGGGATGCAATCATTTATGGGAATGATAAACTTCGTGCGAAGATTTGTGCCTGATTTTGCTCAGATTGTCAAGCCGTTGTAGAAAATGGTAAAGAAAAATGCACTATTCAAGTGGACTGAAATTGAGAAGAGTGTATTCAGCAAAATCAAAACTGTTGTTGCACACGCAACCTCCCTGAAAAGCCCAGATTTCGACAAAGATTTTATCTTGTATACCCTTGCATCCGATGATTCACTAGCAGTTGTGCTCACCCAAAAGGAAGATGGAGGGGATGAATTCCCAATAGCCTTTATGAGTACTGGTCTACAGGGGGCTGAATTGAATTACCCAGCTGCTGATAAACAAGCTTACACTGTATTCAAAGCAGTAAAGCAATTCAGGCCTTATATTTTAAAAAATAGAACCAAGGTGATCGTCCCCTACCCAGCTATAAGGTCTCTTCTGGTAGAGAAGGAGTTAGGAGAAAGAAGAGGCAACTAGGTAACAGCTCTTCAAGAGTACGACCTTGAATTCAAGCCAGCATCTATAGTTAAAGGACAAGGGTTGTGCAAACAGATGACTGAAAATGAAAAAATTGAAGAACAAGCCTGGGAATATGAAGCCGAATTACATGTAATGGAGGTATGTCCTTTGTTTACAGCTCCCGAGTCTTGGTATAGAGACCTTGTGCATTACCTGCAGGTAGGGCTGTTGCCAGAACATTGGAATTCTAAGCAAAGAAGAGTGCTACGTCTTAAATCAGCTTCCTATCAACTTGTTGAAGGAGTATTATTCAGAAAAAATTATGACGGGGTTCTTCTCAGATGCTTAGAAAAGGAAGATGCGAATAAAGTAATGTCAGAATTGCACGACGGTCCTGCTGGGGGAGATTATTCAGGAGATACAACAGCTCACAAAATCCTCAGGGCAGGTTACTATTGGCCTACACTCTTCAAATATGCACACGCACATGTCAGGAAGTGTGATATCTGCCAAAGGTGTAGTGGGAGACAACCTAAAGCAGCAGCACCACTAAAGCTTGTGATGATCACAGATCCATTCGAGCAATGGGGGTTGGATATTATTGGAGAAATAAAACCGAATTCCTCTCTACAACAAAAGTACATTATGACCGCGACCGATTATTTCACTCACTGGGTCGAAGCTATCCCACTGCACAAGATAAATGAAGACGAGGTCATCAGCTTCCTACAAGATCATATCATGACCAGGTTTGGAGTTCCAATTTCATTAGTCTTTGATAATGCTAAATACTTTTCATCAATTAAATTAACTACTTTTGCTCATGATAAAGGGATAAAATTGCATTATTCTACTAATTACTATCCACAAGGAAATGGCCTCGCTGAATCCACTAACAAAAATCTGATTAGGATTTTAAAGAAGACTGTGATAGAAAACCAGAGGAGCTGGCACTCAACGCTACCAAACGCCCTTTGGGCCGATAGATTCACCCCCAAGTCTGCGATAGGAGTGTCACCATATACCCTTGTGTATGGTAAAGAATCCATTCTTCCCCCCAACATCATGCTACCCTCTTCCATAATAGCTGAAGAGTCCAGAGGGTCGGAGAATGAAGTTTTACAGATGAGGATATGCAATCTTCTGAAAGCAGAAGAGGCTAGATCTAAAGCCAGGGAACGCTTTAAGCAATAGCAGGAGTTAGTAAAGAGATGGTTCAACAAACATAAAGCTGGAACAAAAGACTTTGAAGTAGGAGACTTAGTCCTCAAATGGGATCACCCCCATGACGAGAAAGGAAAGCACACTAAATTCCAACAGTTGTGGGTAGGCCCTTTCCAGATTGCAGCAAAGCTTGGCCCTTCTACTTATAAGTTGAAAGATCTATAGGGGTGGGAAGAGAACTTACCAGTGAATGGTTTGGTTCTCAAGCCTTATTTTTCCTAAGTTTTGTTGAGTTCTTCTGTCTTGTATATAAATAATCTGTTTGGCTGTCTTTTGAGTCATGTCTTTTCAGTTTGCTTAGTTTGATTTTTCTTGATTCCAATAAAGGGAATGAACCCGCGGTTGCATGGAGAACATCAAAATGTTTGGGAAGGATCAACATTTTGGGTCTCAGACTGTGTGTTGCTAAAATAACTTCTTCCAGTTTAGCAGTTTTCTCGAATAAGCTCTGTGTGCATTGAAGTCCTACTTAACCCCTGTGAAATAAACCGGATTCGAAGAGTCTGGAATACTATGTTGAGGCTCCATCCATGTCACACTTAAAATGTTCTAAGGAGCGACAGTAGAGGACCCATGAAAGGAGCAAGGTGAACATTATATTAAATATAAATGATCCCATGCCAAGAAACGAATCCCAAAAGGCAAATAAGAGTCAAAAAACTCCTATGCAAGCATCATACATCAAAGTAGATGCTGAATCATAAGTACTAAATTGCCGAAAGATCCTCTCCGTCCGTGAGCTGAAACATGAAGTACACCGTTCACACAAAAGGACACTATGGGATAGAGGATCCTGAATTAAAATTCAGTAAGAAAGGCATGCAGGAGGACTCATATGAAAAGGGACAAAATCCCAAAAGCTCAAAAAGTGCTAAAGTGGCATGGGAATGAGGAACAAACCAATATTTCTGTTTACCATATGCTACAACCCTGTGGAGTCCAAACTATCTGCTACCTGAAGACAAAAGTAATAATGAAACTCACCCTCTGGCCTCAACAGAGTTATCTGGACTTGAAAATATTGGTTTCCACTCTCCCACATTGGACTATCATCAATGATTAAAGGTACACACATCTGTCATTTGAGAAATCCAGATAGATGGAAGAATTTAATAGATGCATTTGTTGTTAAATAGGCTGTCACTCAAAGAATAATCGCCCAGAGATCTAGCTTCACCAGGTGATCGCCAATTGTTGCAGCTGCAACCGTTCTCCCCAAATTTCTTAAATTTTGGGCCCCTCCTCATGATTTAGCGTTGCTTGTAATCGTTGGATCCTTGAACCTTTTAGTCGGATTTTATTTTCGAATGATTTTACAGATTGATTTTCAGCCTGTTCCAGAGGTTGCCTATATTTGAATTTTGTGATTGGTCACAAATTTGAGCTGGTTTGCTAGCAAATGATAATAAATCAGATCTTTGTTCTTCAAGGCCGTTGTTTCGGAAGTAAAGGGGTTTTAGCCGATGCTGATTTTCTAACAGTTTTTAAACACTTAATTTTTTTTCGGGCGTCATACTATGTTTGATCGGCGACTGTTGTCCTTTTCTCGTCCGCCATTGCAGCTCCCAAAGCGACTTAACACCCGAAGTGCAAAGCGCTCCGACTGCCGATATGTATTAGTCTTTTAATCGCGTACCCGTAGCTTTTTCTCTTCCGCCGTTGCGGATGGGAAAGTCATTTGGCTTCTGATGTAATGTCTTCTGACTTCCGTTTAAGCTTTTCCTGCCCGCATTTTGCGTGTCTTTAGTTTTTCTCTTTCGCTGTTGCGGCTACGCAAGGCTTTTAGCCTCCAATGTGGTTACCCTTCCGATTTCTAATTGGGAATTTTCCCGCCTTTCGGTCACTTGTCTGCAACCTATGTCTCTTCCGCCGTTGCGGCTGGGAAAGTCGTTTAGCCTCCGATGTTAATATCCTCCGATTGTCGATTTAAATTCTTCCTGCCTGCGGATTAGTCTACCCTTTCGATGTTGGTATTTTGAGCCACCAATGAGTTTCCCATTTGCCGCCGTGGGTGATGTTTGTCGAGCCTGGAGGTGGTCAAGGTAGTGGTGTCGACGTTGAACAACTGGTGCACCTGGCCATTTCCTGTGGATTAGCCGTTTCAGTCAGTATAATTTGATGTTTATTTTGGAATTCAACCCGGTGAATGATGCACGTTGGTTAATTGCAGGAAAATCCAAAAGACGGTTCATATTGCCACGGCGCGAAGGTACTGATTGGAGATAGGATCTCAAAGGGTGCGGGTAAAGAAAAAGACAAAATCGAAAGCAACAAGGGCACAGATCGGAAAGGTCCGTCCATTACTCAGCTGATAATGAGCTTGCACAGAAAAAATGAAAAGGAAGGATATGAAACGCTCGAAGAACCGAAGAGTCACACGTTTGTGGGGGAACCCAAGCGGTCTGCTGATTTTGGTTTAAATATTTGAAAGCTAGAAGTTAAAGAGGTTTTTTCCCTGGCAAACTTGTAAACCTTTTGCTTGTAAGAGGAGCTATTTTGTTTTACAAACCAGAAAGTGAAAACTTTACCTGTTGGAGAAAGTGCTATGTGGAATGGATCAATGTGTTTAAATGAGTAATGTTGAATGTGAACTATTTCATTTTCAGTTGTGTCTCATTAGCTGTAAGAGTGTTCTAATTTCTTGAACCTATGTTCTTGTCTGAAGATTCTTCGGTATTTTTATGGTGTTCTTCCACTATGAGTAAAGGGATGTTTTAATTGTTGATGAGCTATCTTGTCATGTATACTTTTACTTCTGTTTATATGTTTGGTTATAAGAACAGCTATCTGTGATTTTCCATAACACCTGAACAGTATTGCATTACTCATGAATTAATCCAGCTCTCTAGAGATAGTTTAGTTAGTTTTATTTTATTACTGTTTGTATGATTTATATGCTTGTGAGCGCTAAGATGAGAGGTAAGAACCTGCACATCACGTTGTGACTGCTCCTTGCATACTGATCACCCTGCATTTAGTTAGGCCCATGCATCTCATACATTAAGTCAAAAATACAAAAAATATACACGGTGGACCGGGCTGCAACCGGTAAAACCTTCTGTTTTTGTTACTTGACCTACGGTAGTCGGACCGCAAACCGGATGGATTCCCTACACCAAACAGTCACAGGCTAGTTGGGAACGTTGACTGGGGAGAATCCCTTACTGTTGTTGCCTGCAATTTTCCAAGCCTCAACACATCCATGATCTGAAATATCAGTCGGTCCATCAAAATCTTGAATTGTTGTTCATAGTCCTAGATGGACTTCACAACTCTCTGCTTGATCACTTTCATCTCAGTAATGCACAAAGACTCAAAATTTGGCTTCTAAAATTCCTTCAGTAGATATGCTTTAATAGAGTCCAATGCTTAGGTATCTCCTATAGGGACAATGATCTTGTACTCCATGTTCCAAGTCAACACTCTTTCTCTGAATGTGGTCTCTAGTTGCACGATATTGGCAGCCTCGTCTGTGAGATTATTCACAACCCATATCGCCTCGTAGGTAAACCAATGTTGTTATGTATCATCTTTTCCTATCCCATGAAAGGTAGGAAATCTCAGGTTCGATTATGATGTCGTCTCCATGCTTCCAATGGTAGGTGCACTACTTCTTATATTTGAAACTAGTGGGTTATTATTACTTCTTGGACTCTAGGTAACTCGGGTACAATGTTTGGTGGAACTATATTCTATCCCTATCACTTGCTTCAGGACTTATTTCTTGCACAAACTCAAATATTAACCGATCGTATTGATTAGACAAAGGCCACAGGGAGTAGAAATGAAGTGAGGGTCATACCTTGGCACATGTTTTCTCTCAATCCCACATACATAAGTTCTTAGATCTTAATGAATAGTTTCCTTTAAGATTATGCAAGTTCCTTCATTAGCTTGTACTTCGTCTTCTTTCACATCTTCTTGATTTTTTCTTTTGTTCAGCCTCAACGAGATGAAATCTATATTCTCATCAGATCTCTCACTTTCTTCCGTTCCACGTCTCTTGGGAGGCTTCTCATCCTCTAATAACTCTTATTTCCCAAAAATTGTGCACCCTTATAGCACAGAGGAACCTTTAATGTACTCTTGTTGCATAATCCCATTTTTTGGAATTCTTCTTTCCACTCCAGTCTTCTTTATCATCTCTCATCAACTACTTTTATTATTTCTTTCTTCCTATTATTTTCCTTATTTAATCCCTTATTACGTGTCTTTTCTCCCTCTACATTCATTTTTATTCTAGATCCATGACTATGCCAATATATTCTCCCACTTCTTAATATCCCACCCCCATAGTTCAAAGTTTACGCTTTTGTACTATTGAGGTTCATTGTCATTATCCCCTTTTCAACAAAAATCTTCAACCACAAAGAAATTTGCTCCAAGAACCTCTTTCTTTGTTCTGCTTCAAAATTTCTTATGCGTAGCTATACGATTTAGTGGATTCTATAATATATCCTTCTTTCTCTTGCAAGAACTAGAAATCAAAAGCTCTAGAACAATTATTATCAATATTTTTTAGCTCTTTTATCTTCTCTTTAGTCCATATGATTGGCATAGGCATCCTCCAAGTGGTATTTATTTCAAATTCCTCTTAACCCATTCCCAAATCAAAATAGGAGGATCACAAAAGAAAATTTCATGTAGATCTAAGTAAATGTACCTTTATTTCCATATTTGAGGAGAAATTTGTAGTCCTATAGTCTCTTCTTGTGCAAATTCATCCTCCTTTCTCTCCAACCATTCTTCAATCTCAACTTTTGAAGGCTTCTGCATTATAGTTTCAACCCCCCCAAACAATTCTTGTCAGGTCTCGGTAATGGAACCATTGTTGGATCTAGTTTGTTAAACCTAGTGTTCAACTTATATTACCAATAGAAACCCTATAGGCACCATTATTTAATACTCTACAACTGAGTAAGGTATCACCCGAGATGCACATAGGAAATTACATAGAAATCTAAATCATGCATGTGCAAGGGGGGGAATGGTTTCTTCTCACTCAACATAGTATGAATTCTACCTTATTAAACATTCGTTAGATTAATCCATACATATGCATACATGAGCTAATTGACAACCATTTCATAAATGATTATTCACATAGAACTTGCACAGAACATAGATGGGAAAAAAATCCATTCTATTACTTTGGAAAAAAATTGTTATCACCATACAATTCTATAAAACACTCCGCTAAACAACTTAAACTTACACATATATTTCTTCTTACAGTAAAAAAAATTACATAACTATCATACTATAGTAATGACAACCTCAACAACAACAGCAACAATAAAAACATAAGAACAACAAAATCCCTACCCTCTACAAAATTGGGCCTTATATAGGGCAAGGTTACCCAAAACTACCAATTGTTACTAGCATGCAATTGCTAACTGACTCAGTGCACAACATAATTGATTATCTTGGAGTGCAATTGATTATTAATTCTTTGGCACTACATGTAGTAACAGGTCCAAAACTTGGGAACCAACATCGTATGACAAAGTTGTGGTTTTAACCAATTTCTCGAAATTAAAATTCGATCATAGGTTTGGATTCCCATTTGGGAACTTATCAAGAAGGAAATTGTAGAGATTAAATAAGATATAAAATGATTCAACAAAATTCTCATAAATAAATATGGCAAAATTGCGCAAATCCAAATGAAATTAGAAGATCAAGAATCAGAGGACTATCGTCATCAGCAACCAATAAAAGAACTCCAGCAACACAACAACGATATTAACTACTCACACAAGTTATAGATCACAAAGATTAATAAAATTTTATCATACCAAACTAAAGAAATATTCTAACTAAGAAACCATAATAAGGCACTAGTTACAAAAATAAGGAAGTTAAAAAAATACTAAAAAAAAGCAAGTCAATGAAGACAATGAAGGGAAATTACTACAAACGCAAGAATATAACTGTAACCTTACAAATAACAATCAAGAGTAATATGAACAAATAAAAATACTAAAAGATGAGAAGCTAGAAAAATATTTAACAAAGAATTCCCAAACTATGGAAACATAAATAATGACCAAAACCATTGACATAACCACATCCTCAATACAAATTCAGATGTCAGAAGCAGAAACCAATACAAACCCAATCGATGTTCAAATTCTAGAAAACCCTTATATTGAAATGGTATCAATCAATAAATATTCATTAGAATCACCAAACATTGAAGTTCCTACAAACATCCCTCAAGTGACTCAAATACCTTATCGTCACCCAAATCACAAAAATTGTTACAATAAGCATAAAGGTCAAGAGGAAAATAACTAATACTTCTCTTATATACAAACCAACTACAACATTGAAGAAGCACAAAGACTAAGTAAACAACTTATAGGAAAGCCTAAAATAAGAAATTCTATCCAAAAATTATATCATCAAATAGTTCCAATGAAGGTAGATCTTGGATGGACCACTTCATAAATGACGCAACATTTTCACTCAAGGTTTAAAAGACTGTATCGTCTCATTTTGTCAAGTGTTGTAGCTACCAACACTAAAGATTATGAGAAGGCATTACGAGCAAGAACAAGGGATAAAAGTTTTCCATAATCATGTTTTGAGGACAAAGCATCTCTAAGAGGGAGGCAATGTTATGAATAAAAAATACATAAATAAATAAATAATTGATAATAAAGATAATAATAATTCCTAAAAGATGCAACTTTACAAAGAGTTACTTGTTCCCTTTTAAAAGGCTATATATACAAGCTCTCCTATTTGTAATTTACCATCTTTTCTTACATATATATATTTAGTAAATACTTGTCCATTCATGGAGTATTTACTTTATTTACGATGGGTTTTAGTGTAAGAACCAAGTTTATCGTTCCAAGCCACCAACATTCTATTTGTACCCCATTTTTGCTTAGTATTTCCCTGTTGAAAGAGACTACTTCATTAGCATGCTTGTCAATTGTGGAACTGTTGATCCTTCTTATATGCAGTAGTTTTACTTCCTTAATTTGATTGAGACTCCAAGTATTTCTCTCTTATAATATAATTAATATATCCCTCCTTAATTGATTTACTTATGTTATACCAAAATCCTGTCACCATCATGTGATAAGACATTTGACATACCTACTTGCCTTGAATCCCAGCTTTTGGAGTGGAAACTAAATGGTTTTTCATCAATCTGTCATACAAATTCCCAACACCGCGCATGCCCTTTTATCCAGGAGCGGTACCCCTACTTGCACCGCCTTTCATCGGTTGTCCACAAGCGGTGCCACCGCTCATTTCCCTTGGTCCATAGGCAGTTATTACCAGAACCGCTCTATCATAGAAGGAGAAGCGCGGTACCCTGGGTAAAAAGGGAAAAAGAGAATTTTCTTGAGGCTTCTAGATGATAAGCCTCGTGTACTACCTTATCCCTACTGTTGTGGGTTGGTTGAGCTCGAGATCCCTCATCCTAGGATCTTAGAGGCCACCTCACCCACTAATTATATCTCAACCATCTCTATCCATTAAAGCCCTATAAATATGAGCTCATGGCCATGGTTGAGGAGAGAACATTGAAGGTATCGTTATGCTGTTGGATTGATTCTTGGCCCAAGATCATTTGGAGAGAGCATAGAGAGCTAGAGTCGGAGCTTTTGGGGATGAAGAGCTGGTTTCATGGACATGCATGTCAACACTAAGGCTTGGTTGTAAACTTCTTCATATTTCTAATGCAAGTTGATTTATGTCCCACATATGATGTTGTTGTTGTGATTTCGCATATATATGTGGCTAGATTCCTTAGTCACTATCATAGATTAGTAGATCATATTCTGGTTGCTTTGATTCATTTCGTGTTGAGCTTTTTTGCAGGTACACAGGTGAACTGTCAAAGCCTTGTATTCTAGATATCTACATTGTCTAGGGAGAGTCTTCAACCTCTGTCCTCTATTTGTTATGGATCTAAACCATTCAAATCAGTGGAACATCTTGCTGTCCACAAGAGGTGAAATATTCCAGCTAACAACTTCTCACATGAATAATGACCAGGAGAGAGATGCCAAAAGTTATGATTTTTTGGATCCTATGCATTTTTATAAACTCTAATCCCATCTACAAGGCATACCATTTTGATTTATTCTTAGTTATCACTCCCACTCCCCATGAGAAATTTAGTTATATTTTTCTATAAAGGTCTAGAACCATCCCCCCACACCTGCTTCCCCATAATTCCAAACATTCTTAATGGAAATAAATTGCTTACTATTCAACGGAATATCAACATAAAGCTTAAATTATATATATAATTTAGTACATCTAAAATACAAAATATTTACTTGTAAGTATTTATAACTTCAATCCGCATTGTTATGAATTAGTATTATGTTATATAAGTGGGGAAAATTAATGATGGGACTTGAAAAAACCTTCGAGTTGAGCCATCCAAGAGAACACAAAAGTATCCTTCACTTATGAAAGGATCCATCCAAACCAATGTGATTGTCTCCTTCACCTTTGAACCGAGCTAACACCACTTGAGCTGAAAAACAATTAAAGTCCTTCACCACTACTATGATATAACACCACCTAATCTAACTACCCTAGAAATTTCATCAGTGTCAACACCTTATGATGTGAACAACAAATGAACAAGGCTAAAACAACAAATGAATAGGGCTAGAACAAGGTCAGGAAATCAAATACCCATGTTCATTTGCAACAAAAAATTATATACAAAATTTTTTTTCAATCGAAAATTTATTTCTTCCAAAACCGTTTGTCATCCAAAGAAAAAATTATAAGAAATAGGCAATGAAAATTAGTTGACACAAATTTCTAGGCTCTCCATTAAGTTTAAATTTTGGCCAAAAACAATATTTGGCTGAAAGTTAAGTACAATTGTTTGGTTACTGATTGTAAACTATTTTTGTATTATACAATAATATATTGTTCTCTACTTACTAACAAAAAAAAGGTACAATTTTTTGGCCGAAAGAAAATAAATACATAATTAATTATTATGTTTAGTCGAACAATTGGAAAATCCAAATTTCTCCATATGATTCTCATCAAATACTAACCAATATTCATGTTTTCACCATTCTTCACTTTGCATCCTTCTTCATATTTTTCATATTGACTTCTATAGTATGCCACTATAGGTAATATCTCACACCTACACTCCATCTTTCCACCTTCTTCACCTCATTTTAATTTATCATAATTACCATTATCTATTTTACTCTTCGCTATCATTCTTCCATTTCTATTAATACTATGAATTATACATAAAGGGGCATACTCCCTCAAAATGATCTCACTCAATAATGCTTATTGATTCAAACTGCTCCCTATTAATGTTGCTTAATTCATGCCCATATTCCCTGTTTTGCACAATTTCCTCTTTCTCAACATACACCACTAATTCTTGCTTCTCAAGTATCCCCTCATTCTCATTTTCTTTCACTGCAACAAATCCTCTACTGCAATCATATTCAACTTGCAACTCTATTGTTGCAAGACCACTCATCTCTATAACACCATATTTAGTTTCAACATCACTCGTTTTTGCAACACCTCTACTTTCTACAACATCATGCATTGTTGTAACAATATATTCTTGCACCTGAAATGTCTTCTCTTCTCCGAACATCTCATTCATTTGGATTCTTTCAATTTCATATACCCCACTAGCAAATTCATCATTCTTATCAACAATATCTACCACACTCATCATTCTTCTCAACATCTAGAATAAATCATTTTTCTTTCTCCTATATTTGGTTTCTTTCTCTTCATTTTCATATTTTCCAAGTTACAAGGATAAATGACAAGCCTCGTGTAATGAATGCATCTTCTTTATACAGATCTCTTTATAATCGACAACTTCAACCAATCACAAATTTTATAATTTATTTTTCATTGTCTCTTGCAAGACCAACTATCACAACCACTTTACAAAATTATTCAAAATACTCCTCTACACATTTATCATTCTACTTGAATTTCTCTAATATTATAACCATTTCCAAAGCATACTCATAAGCTACAAAATTACCTCTTAATTTTCTAACCATGTTATCCCATCACTAGATCTTGAATTTCCCCCTTCTTTTTTATTTCCATCTTTAAGTGTTCCTACCATTTAGAGGCATGACCTTTCAATCCTTCACAAGCAATCTTCACTTTTTGAGGGTCTACAATATTACTGTACTCAAAATACTGGTTCATTTCTCCAATCCATTTTAACAAATCATATGGGTCTAAACTTTCATAAAACTCATGCATATTTATTATGTGCACTTGCATTAGTTTTCTTTGAGAACACAACATTAATCTTCATCTTCATTATTTCTTTTCTCTTTCACTATTATTTTCTTTGCTAATTCTTTAGCATTCATTCTTGCCATAAATTTATTCACCCTCATTGTAAGGTCATCAACATCGTCTTCATTTACCAATCATAGGAAAATCTCTTCTTATCAATGGGTTGTCTTTTCTAGCATGTTCACTCTTAGCAATACTATTTTTTTTCCTTTTCAAATTCCTTCAACCACAAATTCATCCAAACAAATACTCGTATCTCTTCCCAAAGATGATTTCTCATCATGGAAATCATCCTTGGTAATCCTTTACCAACTCTTTTTTATATGCTATAGACTCCACTCACACTAGCTAACTCTTTTACTATACTTGCCTTCACAAAGGCCACATGCAATCACTCTTCAAGTACAAAACAATACTCCTACAAGAACACAATCCTTCTCTAATGCAACTTGGTGTAATGCTTCGAGCTTGTAGATAAAAGTCACCTAGTGGAAACAAACACACAAACAAAATGATTTGTAATTGCAATAAATATGAAAAAACATTTCACACACAATTACTTATCATATAAAAAATCTCAAAAAAAAATGACAACAAATGCTTTCTACAAAAATCCTCACAACTTTACTGATTCAATGGTCAATTCCTGCAACCATCTTTAAGATCACAAAGATAATGCACATGTCTCTAGAACCATACACAACCAACAATAACATAAACTCCAAACCATGGACAACATCCAAAAGGCCCTTTTCTCAATTACAAACATCACATTTATGCTTAAGACAGTTTATATTTGGTTCTGAGGTCTTTTCATTTCCCCTAGGTGGCTCAAACATTTTCACAGTAAACAAATGCATAATGATTTATTCTTCAACTTTCTATTTCTGTCCTTTCTTATTGCTCTCTCTAATCAAATTATTTGGATCCATTATACTTAATATTTTTTAATGAAATTTTTAGGGAAGGTATAGAAACATGTAGTATACATCATATAAAAATTTAAAGCTCGGGCTTCATGTTTTGCCTATGCTTAAGGAAAAATATTGAATCCCTATTTCTAGAAAAAATGGTTCATAGTATTTGAACATGTTGTGGCTTGGGTGCAGTACTCGATAAATTTTGATGAATTTTTGTGAGTAGGTAGAGAAATTTTGCCTCTACAACCTATCCACATTTCACACTTCAACCCCAAAGTATGAGAATGCGACGATCAAAATACTAGTCCTCTATCATCATATATATAAAGTTTAAAACACATTGTGCACTAGTTTTAGACACCTATGTAACATAAAATGTTCTTGAAAATTTGGGATCATGTAGAAATGTTGTCATTTACATCTCGTCCAAATTTTAAACTTCGATTCCAAAATATGAGTGCATTTTTATCAAAATAATAATCCATTATCTACATAGGAATTCTTTTGCATGTTGATTTTGGGCTTGGAGGTGAGGTCTAAACTCGATATCTTCTAAACTTTTGTGTGAAGGTATAATAATTTATCCTCTAGAATATATCCAAATTTCATCTTTTGACTCCAAGTTGTATTAGAAAGCACTTATTAAAACACTGGTACATTTTCTGTGTAGTGAAAATCTAAATATTCAAACAAAACTAGAAATATGTGTTGGGTACCTAGGGGTGCTCTTGCATCAAATTATAAAATACGGTCATTAAATCATATATGGATCCACTTAAAATTCAGACATCCTTCTCATCACAACCTCTCCTTGATGGTAGATTATATAAATCTTATAAACAATAATTAAATGACCAATTACAAGTTTACTATAAATTTGATATTTAAAATACAATGGTTTCATATCCTATTTTTATCACCAAGGAAGATGTTGTGTAAGTGGATATCAAGTTTGTTGGGTAGGTTCTAGAGCCATCTATCGAACATATTACTGAGATTACTCCTTGATAATTTTTTTATGTATAGGGAACAAATGTATATGAAGCTCTTATGGGGGTTTCCCAATAATTTCTCATGTGATGGATTGGAAACATACATGTGTTACGAAATTAGATCCATATAGAACAATGAAAAAAAACATAACAAGAGAAACCTATTATCATTAAACCAAAATGAATTGAAAGAGCACATGAGTGTGGGACATTCCAATAGAACATGTAGCACACAGGGGATTCGCCTTGTTGAGCAATATCTTATCACGTTCATTCATAAAGGGGGGTTTCTTAATTGTTAAAAATAAGGTCAATCTATTGTATGTATTGGGGGGTGGGAAGTAGGGTATGGGGGGTTTATAGATATTGTGGTAGTACAAAAATGGTTTTCTAATAAAAATATGGAATATATCATAAAAATAAGGTTTTTAAAATTGGAAATATATATTGGGAGGGGGTCTCAACAAATTGGATTTTTTAGGTAATTATCAATATCTAATGAAATTAGGGGTATTCTTTAATATCCCATGAACGAAGGCGCTATGACATGGTTTCACTAAGTGAATACCCCATGATGTAGCGTTGACCACTACATCCAGAATGGTAGAGATAGAAACTAGTATATGAGACTCATGCAGGTGGAAAATGAATCTCTCAAGTCATGTTGTGTTGTTTCAAGATAGTTAGAATCATATGAAAAAATAAAAATGAATCATATATATAGATGTTGTCATTATATTAAAAAGATTGAAATAATCCCAATGTGAGGTATGCTTAAAGAACATGCAATGTCAACCATTATTGGATAAGGGGGGCAATGTCACATTCAGCTGTGAAATAGGGGTATCAACCTAAAGCAATTAGACATGCAAAATAATTTGTTAATGAAAAATGTTATAAAAATATAAAACCAGAATCAAACAAAAATAACAATAGAACACATATTTACATGGAAACCTTATTGTGTGTAGGTAAAACCATGGGGAAATGGAAAATTCAATCTTTTATTATTACTCAGTAAAAACTTACAATGCTTTCTTGTTGGGAAATTAGGCCCAACAAACACAAAACATTCTCACAAATATTGAATCATAAGAACATTCTATACCTTGAAACCTCACATTGTATTGATCTACATTACTCATATACCATAGAGCACAATGAGGTCCATTATAAAATAATAGGTGACCATAAAAACCATGTCATAATAAAAATGTTTGTTCAACCATATCCATAACTATATCGACAATATATTCCATGAATATCTCTTTAAATGTCTTAGTTGATTACATGAGATCAACATCCCCAACATTCTGTATTATCTTCATTTTCAATTCATATGTAGACACTTTTTGCATTAACATATTATATTTTTTCATCATATATCACAAGTACGAATTATTCCTTCATACTCCTACTTAATGAATACATATGATTCAATATGGATGTCTGAGTTATCTTTATCTTCAATCCTATGTACTCTACATCATCTTCAGTCTTCTTCTCATTTTTTGTAATGATACATGAGTTGCATTGTTCTTTGATAATTCTATATCTTGAGTTAATCATTTGAACTGCTTCATCTCATATCAAGGGTTTCTTTGGCTAACCTCAACCATCTCATGGGTTTTCTTTAGCTTACCCTCAACCAATACATCATACCACGTTTTTCCTTAGCTTAATTGTAACCATTGAAACATATCCAATATTTTGGCCTACCTATAACCATTACAACATATCTAAGTTTTTCCTTGGCTTACCCGTAACTATTATAAGAAAACGGATGGTTTGATACTCAGAGAAATGACTCAAGTATAATATAGACTAAAAACTATTTCCTAAGCATGATAATTTGACATGTGAATTTTTGAAATTCTCCTTAATAACAACTTGACTCTTGAAGACCAACTAACTCATGGACCTTTTTATGTGAGAGATATTGTTGTACACTAAAATATTTCACCTTGTAGAATCCTCTTGACATAGAACTTTATATCATTCTTGCACATCTATCCCACCACATTATACTTGTATATAAGGATTTCACATTTCTCTATTCCAACATTTGTGATGATCATGATTGGTAAAACCACAGACAATACAAGAATGTAAATTCCAGCATTTGTGCTTGTACATCTCCTGTTTTGACACAGTGATTGCAATTATTCCTACTTATACACCCAATTCATCTCATTGTTACATATATATAATTCAATTTTTAGTGATGTTTCTTCTTTTACAATTTGATGTCATCATTGGTTATGTGACCTTCATAACCAAGGCCTTCATTTCTTATACTTATGCATATCTCTAAGGGCTTCTAGATGCCTTTTCCATTCTTGCCAAAACTATTTCCATCACACTACAACAAAACCCTATGATTAGAGTCTCTTTTAGCTTCCTTTTTAGCATCCACTATCACTTTTAGTGTATTTTTCATCATTTTTTGGACAAAGTGGACGCTTTTCCACGGGATGGCGCTTTTAATGGTGTTATTTGCGTCCATTTTTAAAATTTGGCGCTATTTTGGATGCTAATTAGCATCCCAATTAGCGGCCCAATTAGCATCCAAATTAGCATCCCAAATAACGTCCCAATTAGCGTCCCAATTAGCATCCAAATTAGAATCCCATTTGGCGTCCATTTTCAAAAGTTGACGCTATTTAGCATCCCAATTAGCATCCCAATTAACGTCCCAATTAGCATCACAATTAGCATCCCAATTAGCATCCAAGTTAACGTCCCCATTAGCGTCCAAAAAAAATCCCATATAACGCTAAGAATAGCCTCCAAAAAAACGTCTTGAATAGCATAACACCATATATCAATCCAGGGTTAGCGATAGGAATTGTGCAATGAATTTTGGCAGGAAAAACATCCAACAGAGAGCCAAGTATAGAGCTAGGAAATGCGCCTAGAAAACATCCAGCATAGTGCCAGGTATAGATCCAGGTATAGCTCCTGGAATAATGCCAGAAATTTCAAAAGGAACCGCGCTAGGAATTGCACAAGGTTTAGAGCTGGCAATTGTGTTCGAAAAACTTACGACATAACGTCAGATATATCAATTTCAATGTCAATGATCATGATTCATGTGATAGTACTTTTGGATCTTGATTGATCATAGTGGCACGTAAATGATTATAATCATGCCACGTCAAGGTGCCCTACATGTTGACTATAACAAACATCATCTTTTCTCCATGCATGTGCTCCCTAACTATTGTGTAAGTGCCAATATTACCTAGCCTTAATCACTATCTTTCTCTAATTTTATCACATTAGCATGTACACATTAAAACTACACTGTTTTGACTAATCGAGCTCCCAGATTTGAAGGGGATTTGAACATGACTTGTTGACATACAACCACCAACTATAAGGTGCCCCTTTTGCAAGTGTATGATTCAAACTAAGGAAAAATATGCTACAAGAACTACAACTTGAAGTCCCAGAGATCCATTAGAGAGACCATGCCCTACATATTACTTATTAGACATATACTACAGGAATTACACCATGTATTTGATTGAGTTACCCTGTTGAGTGCACTATAAAAGACTGTGTAACCAGCCCAATCTTTGAGGAAAACTTGAGGCAGAGATATTTACTACTGTCTTTCTCTGTGATTCAAATGAGAAAAATTAATCTTGAGGTTTCTTCAAATTGCTTATTAAACTCTTTTTTATCATTAGTTGGACATTTACTATCAACGGATCTACTAGACACCCATTCCTCTAGAACTATGTTGTTGGGAGCGGGGAGCGAGAGGGGAGCGAAAAGTGAAATTTTCAAAAGCTCCCATTTTGGGAGCGTTTTTTGTATAGTATATATTTTAATATATTTTGATGGATTTATATCTAAAAAACATGTAGGATGTTGAATTAGCTATAGAATGCATGGATTAAACCATGTAACATCAATCATCTAGTAGTTACTACTTATAACATTATCATCAATTGATCAACCATAAAAACCTTTGTAGGAGTTTGGCAAAGAAGGGAGGTACCATAACATTGTCATCAAATTATCAAGCTAGTATAGGAGCTTTTAGTATAGGAAAGGAAGGGAGTGCCTCGGGAGAATGCTCCCAAAACTGGGAGCTCTCTTTTGAAGGAAGCGAGGGGATGGGGAGCAATCCCACGCAGCATAGCTCTAGACGACCTTTCTGATTAAAATCAACCATCTTCAGGACAGTAGGAATCACCTGACATTCCTTAACATCAGTGGGTGTATTGCTCACCATTGTTTCATTGAAACTTTAGTTTTATTTGTGTTGTAATGTCATGTGGCCACTATGCTTGTAGCCTTAGATTCTAGAGAATCAGAAGCTTCAGTGACCAGGGCAACCGGTGAAGTGTTTTCTTCCTTTGCTTTTATGTCATGATCAAGTGAAGAGTCCTCCAAAGAACATGAATTTGCATAATTCAAAATACTAGGATCTAAATGTACTCCCTAAATTATAATAGCTTTTATGTCCTTCATATTTCCTTTTCAAAGCTCTGGCCAAACCATCTTGATAATTCGACACAGTAGCAAATTCTGTGACAAGCTCTTCTGCGAAACTAAATCTCTATCCCAAATAGGGTTTGAATCCAAAAAGCAAACCCCATGGATATGAAGTACCTATATATTGCTTCAGGTACCACAATTATCATCAAATCATTCCTAAAATTGCTTCACTGATGTCTCCACCAAGCGTTCCAGAAATGAGGATTGAAATCATCCTGAATCTGCCTTGATTTGATAAACAAACCAACAACATGAACTGTCAATTAAGATGATGCTACCACTCATTATTTCCTTGTTATCATCATTCTTTGTATGTCAATGCCTCATGTACTGAAGATGAACCAATAAAATCTATACATCAATTCCTGTATGTCATGATAGGCTTGGATAACAGTGGTAACATTATATTTGTTGTAATGTCTCTTCATGTTTTCTGTTAGAGGTTTGTTACTGTTTCCTTACTATTGTATTTATTGTGCATATAGACTATGTATTTGGATCAACTTCATCAGAACATTCAAGAGCAACCTCCTTGTAAGAGATGGTACCTCATTAGCAAAGTATGGACATATACACACTAAGAAACTCTTAAATCTCATCAATCTAAATGAACGCCTCATTAGCAAATACACACTGGCCCCAAATTTTGTGTTAACAGTTCCATAGTTGGAGCATAATTAATTATACTCACACTATGTGCTATGACAGATAGCAAATAATTTGCCCAGCTTATTGAAGAGATTGTTCACCATTCAAAAAAATAAATCACCAAATATATTTTACTCAAAATCACTCTCACAAACTCATAAATGTAGGCTACTGTAGAAAACTCTGATTTAGGTGTTTTAGTCTTGAACCACATGAAAAATCAAGCGGCAACTGTTCGTGAGAAGTCATTTGATTAGCCCCTTAACTACCACTGTAGCTAATTCCTAACTGCAGTTCAAACCTAGCATGCGTACCTTTCAAAGACTAATCACCTTAACTAAAAGTAGGAAAACCAGTTAACTAGTTCTCTGCTTTCTTAAATAAGCCTACAACTACTACTGTAGCTAATCCTTAAAAGTTTGTTTAGTTAACTAAAGGCGTGCAGCTCTGAGACTAAATTAGGAGTGTTCCCTCTCTTTCTTTACATAGCACTGAAACACAACTGCACTTGAACTCTCTGATTTTGATCCTAAAATAGCATAGTTAGTTTGACTAAGCAAAGGCGCCCTGCATGTTGACTATAAAAAATACCATCTTTTCTCCATGCATGTGCTCCCTAAGTGTTGTGTAAGTGCCAATATTACCTAGCCTTAATCACTATCTTTCTCTAATTTTATCACATTAGCATGCACATGTTAAAACTACATTGTTTTGACTGATCGAGCTCTCAGATTTGAACGGGATTTTCACGTGACTTACTGACATACAACCACCAACTATAAGGTGCCCCTTTTGCAAGTGTATGATTCAACCTAAGGTAAAATATGCTACAAGAACTACACCATTAATTCAAAGATATCCACCCTCCATTAATTCACCAAGTGTTAACTCCTTTAACTAAATGTGAACTGATTAACTAACAGCTTGACCATTAGTTAGGAGTTTAACTGAATCTATTTAGTGATTCACAATCAGTGCCATCCACTCAAGCAAGTTTGCAAGAGAGAGAAGAATAAGTGTGCCAGAAATAAGAGAGAAGCAGTTGTCATGGGTTTTACACTGTTTTGGTTGAGTTCTATAATGAGAAGGTTTTGTTGGGATTTCTCCCCCGTGAGGGTTTCCCAGGATAAATATTTTTTTCTCTTGTGTGACTGTACTTGTTATTATTTTAGTGTTCCTACCATCTTAAATTGTTTTAGAATATAATCTAAGGAATAAGAAAACTTAACAGATATTGTACATTTAACAACAATAACAGTTTCCTTATCTTTGTGCAATGGTGAAAGAAGTGTTGTGACTGCACTTGCTGGTGCCTTTAGTCCTCCCACAAAATAACACACACCCATGTAATTTTGAACTATGGGTCACAACAAGGGACTATACAATATTGAAAGAATAACAACAAGATCATAACTTGCATCCTAAAAGCAAGAGCGCCAATATTTGCGAGATAATATCCAATACAACCCAACTTCAAAAAAGAATTTTGCTCCTTTCGTCGTCCCATTCTACAATATATCCACTATGATTCTCTTTTGCATTTCCTTACCCAATTTTATAGTATGCTTGGTATATGAAAACTTGGTTGTTGAGAAGCAAAGGGAAAAGGAAGAGTAATCCCATATATTTAAGATAAGCAAGGATTTGAAAAATCAATAATGAATATCCAATGTAACCCAACTTGGAAAAATAATGTTGCACCTCGTTGTCCCTTTTTACAATATATCCACCGATTCCCTCATGCATTTCTACACCTTATTTGTTAAAAAACAATTCTTCCTTGAATCAAGGAATCTAAGAAACCTCTCAGCTAGCACTGTAGCCGCACGATAGACCAGTAAACCATGTGATAGGGCCATCCTAAATCTTGGATGTAAAACCGATCTATCCAACAACATGTAAAACTCTCACCGTAGTCACATGAAGTTTTGAAGGGTTTTCCACTTCATGGTTGAGTGTGGGTTTCCATGGAAAACAAAGGGAAAAGAAAAGGTAACCCCATATATTTAAGGGAGGTAGGGATTTGAAAAACAATAACGTTGTCGATTTATGAGCAGTAATTTTTTTATGATGATTTATGTTTTTGTCTGTTGTATTTCACTATATAATTAGTCTCTGAAATAGGTGGACTTAGAAATAGCGCATCTGAATGAATGTTTCATTTGGATTTGGTTTATCTTTCGTACAATGTTATTCATTGATCTTGCTTATTTGTATTATTATGTTAATCTTTTAACCTCTTTTGTTTGTAGTGGAGTTAAGAAACATATTCATGAAATGCCACTGCTATTTGACCCTTTTTCAGAAGTTTGAAATTTTAAAAGAGCTTTGTAGTCTTAGTCAACAATACGAGAATGAAAGCGCATGAGGAGGGAAATCCACCATAGGTGGTTTGAACACGGGCCACTCATCAAATAAAACCAGTGAGAGTCATTGCCTACATGTGTCTCTCCATGAAAAATACATGCAGAGATCAAAGCAAAGCGAAGTGAAGCAAAAAGCTAGGCAGGTCAACATTATTTGATGAAATGAAAATATATAGTACTAACATACCCTCAAAGATGGGGAAATGAAACACCAAAAAGAACTTTAGTATGTCTAAAATGAACGAAAGGTATGTTTCATTTCCCCACTTTGGGAGTGTTTTGTAAATATGATTCTATTTGTTTTTATAATTAGAATTTATGTTAATATAATATAATATAAGTAATGCTAAGGGGTGGCAAGTGCAAGGTTTTTTTGGATACTGATGAAAAGGAAGAAATGGAATTTTCATGGGTATAGGTGTGGTGACAAGTAACTAGGCTGAAATGTGCACCTTCCTTCTATGTAAAAAAATTGTGAAGAGTCTTCAAGTACAACAAATTATAATTTTTATAAACTTGTTTCTTTTCATAAAGAATATAAAGGGGGAAAAAATTAAGAAAGGGAATATACAATGTAAGAATTATGAGTGTATTAATTGGAACCTTCAAATCCTTGACAATGTGAAACTTATGCACCTCACGCATCTCAACAATTCAGTTGCAGATCAACTTGCCAATGATGCAATCAAGTTAGACAGGGACTCTATAGTGTAAAATAAGGACCCCACAAAAAGAAGATGGCTGCCTTAGAAAGTTCAATTTAGATTGCAAATGTTTGAAGTTAAAATGTTGATTGGTGATAAATTGGGCATGTGCTCCATCTGACATATTCACCCATTCCAATGCACAACAAGTCTTGTCTCATTAATACCAAATGAGGGAGCCATTGCACTCACCCATGGCTTGCTCTTCTCATTTCTTCCATCTGTGCTCACTTCAAACCTTATGGCCCTTGGTTTAGATTTGTGTAATTTTAGTGGGATCTCTCTAAAAAGAAAATGTTTTTTATTGAGGCGATGCCTCCCACAATGAAGGATCGCATGGCGGCCACTTCCATCTTGAAACAAAAGTTAGATACCACATTTGCTTCTCATTTTTGGCCTTTTAAAAATGTTGCACTTGCTCTACTTACCATAGAATTTATGTTAATTCGGTAATTTCACATAATGTTGTCCTTTTCCTCCTAAGAAGTAATATTAGCATTTCATATGACTACCATATTTGTGTACAACTCTTAAAAGGTAAAGAAAAAAACTTATTTTCTTAATTCGTGAAAGCCAATTGTTCAATTTCTCTTTAAATAATATATTTATTACAAAATAATAGTATAAAATATATTCTTTCGATTTCAAACTATATATATATATATTCAAAGTAAACCAAATACATACAAATTTACACATTATCATTTGTATTCTATGCCTTGATTTGTATTATATTGCATGAATCAACTTACTGAATAATAATTTTGAAAAATAATTTGGTTCATTTCGTGAAAATTCGGTGTTTCATTTCCCCGCTTTGGAGTATGCTAGTATTTATCTCCTACATTACACATGCAGATATTTTAGTATTTGCTCGTGGATTCTATTGTTTCTCTTTCGCGCATTCTATTCCTTATAATTTCGTTCATTTCGTGAAAAATTTGGTGTTTCATTTCCCCGCTTTTACACAGGTAGATATTTTAGTATTTGCTCAAGGATTCTATTCCTTCTCTTTTGCGCATTCTATTCCTTCTCTTTGGTCGTTTCCACCCCTTACATTACTCTTTCTGCGGGGATCATCAAGCTACGAGCCCTAAATCTATTTTTCTTTCGTTACCTTAGGGTTTGAAGGGCCTAGCGTTAAAACCTGTAAGAAGCTATGTGCCAGTAATCGTTTATTTGAATCCGCCATGGCCACCACCTCAACAAACTATTTTCTCATTAACCCTTGCACTGATTCGTGCCTGTCACTCCAAACTCTTCAACTTCGTAACCCAGTGTTGTATCCTTACAAATCCTTAATCTTGTCTGTAAAATTTTCCCATACTCTTTGCGGACACATTGAAGCTTATTGGCCCAAAATTGCTTAAAACTCTGTGGGTTTTAGTGGTTTGAAGCTCAAATGCCCCTGGTCTCTGCTTCTTTTGGTATTGTTATTGGAGCCAAACTGTATTGGATGTTGAGGCAACCCACTCACCTTTAAAATCTTCCTTGTAGGGTTTTTGGCTGCGAATGTTTTAACGAGGGTTTTATAGAAGGTGGGCACACTTCTGAACCGTTTGCAGCCCGAAGTTTGCTTCTGTGGTGTATATTTTAATTGTTTTGGTAGTATTTTGTTGAATCTGCGGAGATGTTCCAAGTCTGTGGACTGGAAGCCACAGCTGTGGTAGCACTTGTAACGAGCATTGACCAATCTCAAGTTGCAGTTTCCCGTGAGGACACTTCCATTGAAATATGGAATGCTTCCCCTGGCTCCGTAGGATGGCACTGTGAACTGGCAATTCCAGGTAGAGACGTTTCTGTAATTTCATCATCCTTTTCTGGTGTCAGTTAATCTCAAGTTCCTGTCCATCTGATTGTTTATTCTTAGCTAGTTTGGATGGATCCATTTCATAATGGGACCTTGGTTCTTTACAGCAGAAGACAGTTGTAGAGGCCATTGGAGGATCTATCTAGCAAATGGCAGCTGAGCCCTTACAAAGAGAAAGAGATCCTCGGATTGAATCCAACTGGCATAATGATGGTGGTGATGAAGATGGAATAAACAACACTGCTTGTGGATCTGATAGTGAAGAAGAAGAACTTGTGGTGCAATGAGTGGCAATTGGGTGTGATGATGGTGTTGTTCATGAGGAAGGCATGGAATATTACAGGCTATTTTCAAGAGTTAAAAGGAAAAAAAATTGAGCGTTGTTTGGAGTTTGGATGCAAAGAAAATTTT
Source organism: Pseudotsuga menziesii (assembly GCA_001517045.1). Classification (NCBI taxonomy): domain Eukaryota; kingdom Viridiplantae; phylum Streptophyta; class Pinopsida; order Pinales; family Pinaceae; genus Pseudotsuga; species Pseudotsuga menziesii. The sequence continues at coordinate 54,409 of LPNX010957098.1, forward strand.
TGCGGGAGGTTCTGATGGTTGCATTAGGTGTAGGATCTCAATACAACGCACGAGGTATACAAGATAACAGCTGGTTTTGGAGGTCTGAAGACTGGGGCAGACATCTGTATTTGGTTTCAAGGTTCTGAAGTTTGTAACCTGCAAAGGGATATTTTCCTCTCATCTATTGCCATTGTCATGTGAGTTTTCATATTCATCCATTATTTTTCCCATCAAATTTCTGATACAATTCGTGGCTTTTGTTTTCCTCGGTACCAGTTTATTCATTATTCTCGTCGATATATATTTGCTTAAGTTTTATGTGAGGGTAAATCATTATTAAAGCATTAGTGGATTTGCATTCGTGGCTTTTGTTTTCCCGGGTACCGGTTCATTCATTATTCTCGTAGATATATTCCAGAATCCATACTCAGGTATGCTTTAATAATGATTTGCATCTGGAACAAGAACATTCTTTATTTTATCTTTTGCTTAGGTGATGTCCCCACTGCATGTGTTTCATGCACAGAGGATAACTCCCAGCAAGTAGTTGTTTCCCACAAATGCCTCGGGAATCCCCTTAATGCTATGTGCGCTTCAAACAAAATGTCTGACATGATACCAAGTAATCATATTTAGTAAAACTTAAGGGTTATCTGGATTTTAAAAGATGCTATATCACCAGTCCACTAATAACATTCATGCATTGTCAATCCTATTTAAATCACACTTACTTAGACTACATCAAAGCAAATACAAGAACATCACAAAATTGGGGAATACGTTTAAATAACATCCAAAGTTTAATTTAATTCACAATTTAAACAAGTAATGAATCACAAATAAAAACATTAATTGTGAAATCCATATCAATTCAAATTTGACACTAACATGGTGGCTCTATCTTATATTGTCACTTAAGGACTGAAGATAAACTAGTTAATTTTTAGTAACTTGATACATTCGACTTGCAACAAAATTTTTAGGTATCAAACAGATTTGGAGGAAGAAGTTAGTACTCAACTCACTTCAAATACATTCTTCAATTTCGCATTGACAAAAAGATTTAGAGAAAAATGTAAACTGCGTACACCATCCATTCTCTGAGGACAATATGTCATGTTTATAGTCATTTGATGATAAAAAAATACAAGATCAGGACATAGAAAATAAGCCTATAATATTGAATGGTTCAATCATGTAAAACCCTTCAGAAAGCCATAATATCTCTCTTTCAGAAAACATGTCCCTAGTGCATCAAGAGTACAATATGTACAGTTATTAAGAATGTCTTCTTGACCAGCAGCCATATTGATATCCTTGTTAACTTGTAGTCAACCTTAAGAATTTTCCACAACTTATAATCTTCTCTAACACAATTGAGAAATATACATCCCAAAGGCAGAATTCGCTTGCTCCAACCTAAATATTCAAGAGAAAACATGTAAATAAAAAATGTAGACTACATAATAAATAGAAATGCATAACATGGCAATTCAAGTTGGAAGTTTGAAGTTGAAGTTGAACTCTGAAGCTTGAAGTTGTAAGGTTGATAACTTGATGTTATGGATAATGGACCTATGTAACGCATCTACTTACTAGTTGCTAGATATAATTCATTGTAGAAGTTTCTTGTGATGGAAGATCGCAGTTTGTTCTCATTAATTTCCCCATATATCACAATCCACCACTGAAATGATTAGCATCCATGGAAATTTCTCTGGCTGACGAATTCAGAACTGAATACAACTGCAATGCATTCAGTATGCATATCAAAGTTGTTCATGGCCTGTGTAGATGTAGAGGTATGTTTTATTAAGCCAAAAAAATGAGCAACATGCCTCTCTGAGTTCAAGTATGTCTTTCTATGCCTAGATATGCAGGGTAAAATTTGTATCAGGCACTTCTATGCTTCTCATTTGTCCAGTAAAGCTCTTGAATACTGCAAATTTTTCTCTACTTGAGGGTGTAATCTGTCTACTCCAAAGAATGAGTGACTATCACTAAAATGAATTTTATCATTGTTTTAACATCTCTTACTCATCAGCAGTGATGTTTTAGAGCAATCTTAGACCCTGTATTTTTTAAATACTAAAGTAAGAAGGATTCCTGATGTAGGGTAAAATTTGTATCAGGCACTTCTCTGCTTCTCGTTTGGCCAGTAAACCTCTTAAATACTGCAAATATTTCTCTACTTGAGGGTGTAATCTGTCTACTCCAAAGAATGAGTGACTATCACTAAAATGAATTTTATCATTGTTTTAACATCTCTTGCTCATCAGCAGCGATGTTTTAGAGAAATATTAGACCCTATATTTTTTAAATACTAAAGTAAGAAGGCTTCCTGATGCACATTTTCTACATCAATATTGAACTCGATTCTACATATACAACATCAGTCACCCCGTGCAGAAGAAAATTCTAAGGTTGATGGTGAATTGTGTCTCATTCAGACATCATGCAGGGTGAAGCTCACATTTCTCTCATTTTAGTTAGCATCACCAGTAATCCCCACAAGAACACAATCCATCCCTGAAATAATGAAAACGTTTTGTATCTCGCAGAATTATTTCTCGCCTGAATATCTTTGAGATGAACTTCGTAGCAATCTGGCAGTCACCACAAAATCAGAGATTCTTGGTGATCTGGATGGGCATTCCAGGACTTGTATTAATAATCCCAAAAGCAATGGCTAGCTTCTCACTATGGCTTAAAACAAGGGATTTCTTTTCCTCCTCTGACACATCATATAGGACAAAACTTGTGTCAGGAAACCTATGCATGTTTAAACATTCCATTTGGGAACAAAATTGAGATCTTGTTAATTTCGTGAATCCTTCTTTAGTTGGATCTTCAAAAATAATCATCCTCACTACCTACTGGGCATTCAAGCCATATATTTTGCAGCAACAAGGATCTCCACAAAGAATAAGCCCACTAGCAAGGCTGAGAAGTGAACATACTTGCAAAAATACTTTGACTTCTGTTGCAAACCTTCTTAACAAACTGACACCTCCAAAAGCATGTTCAACGTCAACTTGTTTCTCATAACAACTATGATTTCCATCTTTGAAGCCCTTGTTATGAAATATTCTTTTAGTCATGTGAGGTATATATAGAATGAAGCACACACCAATCCTCATATTGAAGGAAACCCTTGCATTGTAAAAAGATTATACCCATTTGAGACATTTATATTTTTATATTTGAGTCCACCTTTTATTAAGGTTGGTTTCAATAGAAAATTTGGGGATCATCTTCTTCTACAATTCTACCAAGTCCTACATCAAGAATTTATCAAATATTTATTTAATCTATTATTTGTTTGCTAGAATTTCAGAACCATAACTTAAAATGTACTATACATCTTTTTACAATCTTACTTATTTGCTTGAAGCTCTAGAGAAGCTTTGTGACTGAGTTGTTCTCTTTTACAATAACTTAAATCTATTATGTTAGTTGATCTTTAATATTTGTTTTTTTGCATAGATTTATGACCTATGAATTTTGGTTGTACTTATGCTACTTAAACAATCATTAAAACAAGACATGTTATACTTTTAGTACCTCAAAAAGTGTTCAGTAGAATGTCATTTAATGGCAGCATTAAGCATAGAAGATTTGGATGCATGGAAAGAAGGTTTATGGTGTAGGTACTTAAGCGGGGATTTCGTACAACAAACTTAATGACAACAATAGTAGTATGCCCTCCTTTAGCAGTTCTGTGCAACAATAATAAGGGTGTAGGAGCATTCATGGAGGAGAAATATAGAGAAGGCATGAATGTGCTATCCTCAATGTAGTTCTAGTTTAGAATCTAGATACTTTTTATATTAAGCAGATCAGTCATATTTCTAAGTTTGTTTTAGTTAGTAGTTGCATGCACAATTAGGCCACTTTACATTTTCATTCATTCCAATATAGATGGGGTATAGATCCCTAGAAGAGAGAGATGCATGCATTCATACTTTCACTCTTCTCTAGTGGGCGCACCTACCTAGGAATAGTTCTTTCATGTGATTTGAGGGAATTAGTCCCAAGGCCAGTAAGAGATCTATTGTTTAGGTTTTTTTTCCAGTTAAGGTGTTGTAGTGCATATGTCTAGATTCATTTGTACCTCCTAGTCTATAAAGGAGAAGGTAGGGGTATAGGTTTTATTCATTTCATTATTTGAGTAGTGGGTGAAGAGAAGAGTTTGAATATGTCAGTGAATTTTATTTTTTCAATACTATTAAACAATGATGTGCTTTGAGTTTCAAATCTATGTACTCGCTGCTACTTTCTTCAGTTTGATGTGTTTTGGTTTCAAGTAAAATCTGATTGTAGTTTTGATAGAGATTTGAGTTTTCTATTTTCCTAAGTAGGTGTGTTAGATATCAAGCTAGGATGGTTTCCATGTGCTATGCAATTTCAACAAGATCTAATTTTTAACTTGAAACTAATGTTTCAACTCTAAAAATTTCAGTTGGAACAATTATGTTGCCACTAAAATTTAAGTTTAAACTTGATGCATGAGCATTGTATCCTAGGAAAACTTGTAAATTGAGCCTCTAGAAAGCCTAAATATTGTAAGAGGATAAGTTCCTCATGATAAATATCTAAAAGGTCGAATGTCAATGATAGGTTACACGATAGGTTATATAAGTTTTAGTGTATTTCCATGTAATCAAATTGTTTTCTAATTTTAGTAGATCTTTGAACAGATATAGGAGCTAGTTGTATTGTTGGAATCTTTCTAGTAAAGAAAGGGGATCATTGGTTTCTGATAGTAATGAAAACATGTGATTGTACAAGTAACCAACAAGGCAACCCCACATGGAGAGCTTTGTAATAAATGGATACATGTGTCAAACTAGGGATTATTAAACCCACAAATTAAAATGCCCTCCATGTCATGATGGTGTGCTCTACAACAAGGTTTTCCTTTGCCGACCATTAGATACTCAAAGTTGTGTATTGATCCTTTTTACCATTATAGAGAACTCTGTAAGTTAGGTTCCCAAATTATTAAAGGGTGCTAGCTTAATGGAAGAGTGGATTCCTTACAAGCAGGAGGTTGGTGGTTCGATTCCTCCATGCCCTAATGATATTATAATATCGGTTAAAAACAACTAAATTACTAACCAGAAATAAGAGATAAGTGACCAAACAGAATGACCAAAATTTCTATATAAAATTACTAAAAACAACTAAATTAGTGACCAAAAAATGAGAGATTCAAAACTAGGCATTAAAGATGATACAACACGTGGTGCTAATGATGAAACCAAACATGGCGTTGATATGGTAGCAAAATAAGATGCAAAACTAGGCATTAAAAATGATGCAACTCGTGGCACTAATGATGAAGCCAACATGGCGTTGATATGGTAGCAAAATAAGATGTTACTTTGGATGCAAAACATGGCGCTACATAGGAAGCAAAACATGGTGCAACAATAGAAGAAATATTTGGCGTCATTTTGGTAGCAAAACACGATGCAAAAAATGAAGCAAAAATTGGTGCAAATTTGGAAGCGAAAATTGGCACATATTTGGAAGTAAAACATGGTGCAAAATGGGATACTAAAGTGGTAGCAAAAATGGATGCAATATTGGATGCTAACATGGTTCTATTAAGGATGCAAATATGACGCTAACGGGGATGCAATTTAAGAAGCAAAAGCAGACACTTGCTAGGAAGCAAACCTCGACATTGTTTAGGAAGCAAAGTTGGACGCTATTCTGGAAGCAAAAAAATAGACGCTATTTTGGACATCATAAAGGATGCTATTTAGGAAGCAAAAAAAGACATTTTTTGAGACGCTTTAAGTTTTGTCCATGACGCATCCCATTTAGCGTCTAGTTTGACCACTCAATGTAAAATAAAATTACACTAAAAAGGGACGCTAAATGGGACACTAATTCCATGATTTGTTGTAGTGTCAAAACCCATTTTATTCAGGAGTTTGGACCCAATTCCCTTTGTATTCCTATTAAAACAACCAATTTCATTAGCTTCATTACAAATTTCACCTTCAGAAATATCACCAAAATAATCATCTTAAATATGAGTTTCACCTTCAAATATATCACTTAGATCATGTTTAAAAGTCCTATAGCATGAGAGAGACACGTGTACATCATCATTATTAGCATCAACCACATTTCTGCTATCACAAGAACTTGGTGGTGAAATCAATTGTCCTTTTAGAGCATCAATTCCATCTGTTGATGCTTAAACCGACACAGTTAGGGAAACAACACTATAAGAACCCTTGGAGGGCTATTCAAGGGAGGAAGGGAATGGAAGACTAGGTTTCATTTAGAGCCCTCGAATAGATAGGATACAAAGGGTTAATCAATGGCATTTAGTTCTAAATGCAACGAATATTTCAAGACAAAAATGTTGGTCCATCAATGAAACTAAATGCAACCTGCCTATCCATGCAAAACAACTCTACATGCATCGTATGATTAATTTCCAAAAATAAATCTTTAGCCATCAGTATAAAATGAAACCATGATTAATACTTTCCTAACGCCTAAGTAGTCAAAAATAGTTGTTTCTTACATTGTACAAAATGAAATGTTCAATTTTCTTTAATTTCTAAATTTTGAATAGCATGTAACATTGAAGTTATATTTATGAAATAAAGAGCTAAATGAGCATGAACTTGCACTTTATTCGTGGATATAAAATGACATCAATAATCTGCATTCATTTTACATCTAAGCATATTGAAAAAAAAACCATTAGTCATGCAAAAGAAAAGTTTTCATTTCATTCATATCCTCAATCTTAATGCAATTAAAATTTAGAATTCATTAATGCAAAAATATCACTTTGATATTCATATATAACATTTAATAAATTCAATTCACTTTGAGGATTAGTCATGACTAAAGCTTAAAAATCAGAGTGTGTACATGTTAAGAAACATAAATTAATAATATATATATATATATAGTCCTTATGTACATAATATACAATTTAGCATAATGTAAAAAAATATAAAAATAGTATAAGGCTGAAAAATAAGGTGGAGTAAAGATTCTGATTTACCAAAATAAGACTTATGGGTGAAATCATGAATCTCGGTGTCTATTCGGTGAGAATTTTTTTTTGAATCCATATTCCATAAACTTCCAGCCAAACTAATTAATTTTATCGACCGAAAACATACAACTAACTTTATGCCAGAAAACTTTTTTGGCCGAAAGTTAAAGTTAATGGTGTGCCTCGTAATGCACGCTCTGCACGGATGTCCAAGAAAATAACGTCCGGTAGATAGGAGGTTGAACGAAAAGTTGTTTGGCCGAAAATTTGTTCGGTCGAACAACTTTTCGATTGAATTAGTTTTCGGCTGAAAACTATTATATCTGTAATAATGGAATGCCACTATTTATTATTTTCGACGTTGTTTGTTTGTTAGTATTCGATGTCGTGCTCGGTCTGTTGGTGCCCTGCTCGGTCTGTTGGTGCCCTGCTTGATCTATTAGTGATCCCTACTCGGTCTGTTGGTGCCCTGCTCAGTCTGCTGGTCCCCTGCTTGGTCTGTCAGCGCGCTCTGCTCGATCTATTGGTTCCCTACTCTGTTTTCTATTGTGCTGGGGGCATTTTTGGTGTGATGTATCCGTTGATGAGTTGTTTTGGTTGAGCTATGTCTTCCCTTTGTCTGCTCGGTCTAGTGTTGTGGTGGATTCGTTGGTTTTTTGGTGGAGCCATTGGTGGTGTAGTGGAGATGTTGACGAATTGTTGTGGGGGAATCGTGTCTTCCCTGTGGAGTCATGGTCAGTATGTGGACCTTTGTCTAGTCTGTGGATCCCTGCCCTATGTAGTCGTGTCTTCCCAGTGGATTCAAATATTCCCTCTGGAGTCGTGTATTCTCGGTATGTTTTCCTTTGGTGCCCTGCTCGGTCTATGGATCTCTGTCCACGTAGACTGTCAATGATCATCTCCACAAGTAAGTGGAGATTTTTCCATGTAAACTATCATTTTACGTTTATGAAACTTCACAAACTACCATTTTATTTCAATGTTATGTAAATATGATTGTAAATCTAAAGGAAACTTAAAAGAAGACATCATCTGAAGGGTAATAAAATTGGAAGCCCAAAATCAAAATAAATACAATAGATACACGCAAATATAGAATTTTAGTCGTGAATTTATGTTTTTCATGTTCCTCAAATATAAAGAAATAAGTAAATGTAAAAAACCAAAAATCCCTAGGACTTCACATCCATAAGTAAACAGCCAAACATGTGGTTCATTATATAAGTCTTGTGGTCCCTCGAATTTTCCATCTTTTTTGTTAGAGCACAAATCGCTAAATCCCTTTCATCATTAGTCCTTTCCTTTCATCCTGATCTCTATCCCATAATTTGTTTCATCTTATTAGAGTCTTTCCTTATTAAGTGGCTTACTCTATTGCTTCCTTGTATATGTCTATCGTTTGATTGTTATCGATAGCTCGGGTGGAGTGGGATTCCCCTTGACGATGAGCAAATAAGTGATTGGTATCCAAACCTCTAGGATAATACACATCTACAACACTCAATTGTAAGTTAACAAGCCAAAAGGATGTCATCTAAAACTTTCATTGGCCAAAATACATCCAACTAAATAAAAACATAAAATATCACTAATGTTTGTTATAAGTTCATAAAACTAAAGAAAAAATGTCATATAAGACTTAGGCTCTGGAAAGGTTAAAATAACTATGAGTAACCATGACATAATGTTTATTTCATCTATTTTCTTTAAATATGAGAGACCAAAAACAAGGAGAGATATGAATTCGCTCGCCTAACACAAGCCCCAACCCAATAAGTAAAATAGGATCTTTAGTAGTAGGCAGGCCTCCACCCAAATAAGTTCTTTAGACGCTAATACCACAAAGGCCGCTCACTTACATATTGCTTTGGGGATTTTTATATCATTGTAGGAAAAGATAAAAGGGATAAAATGAGTAAACAACTTATGCGTTATTTTCTTCTTTTGAACAAATAATGGTACAAGAGAAATATCATTTCATTTAATTCCACATTTTGATATAATAACAACTTGTAGGGTTGAATATCCAATTAGTGAACTCAAATGGATTTTCATATTTCGTAAGAATGCCATCTCATGAAGTTTCTCTATAACAGGCATGATGGCTTTGATTGCTCTTAGCTTGAGTGGACTTCTTGAGTTGGATGGTCATAAGAGTTAGAATGGTAATTACTAATAAAATATTGATCCATTAAAGAGCTAGTCTTATATAGTCATTATAGAGAGAGAATAAACATTAGATTGAAACCCTAGAACCTTATATTTATTATGCACTTGAATGTATGGGAAACATGTTTCTCTTATTGTGATACCAAACAGGAGTTGCAATTTGCAAGAAATCCAAATCCCAAGCCTTCTTATCCCATTGACCAGAGAGTCTTATTAATAATTCCTTACTTACGATGCATTATCATAGATTGTGTCTTCTTGTCTCTACATTATCATTGTCTGTCTCTACATTTTCATAACCTGTATCATCTTGTCTCTTCATTATCATAGTCTATATTTTATTTTACGTTTTATGAAAATTATCTAGTTCCAATTTCATTTTAGTTTTATGAATAGAACATAGTTATTTAGTCCTATTCATCCATTTTCATAACCTGTATCATCTTGTCTCTTCATTATCATAGTCTATATTTTATTTTACGTTTTATGAAAATTATCTAGTTCCAATTTCATTTTAGTTTTATGAATAGAACATAGTTATTTAGTCCTATTCATCCATTTATTTATATAGGGGTGATGGGAAAGGGATCATAGGGCTTCATGATCAGATAAAGGTAAATGATATATTGCGTGGTGTCATATCATATGGTGTGTAATTGGGTGATTTATTACACCCTAAAAAATAATATCCTTCAGATGAGGAATGGCTTGTTCGGGATAAATAAAGGGGGGAACCTGTGGGAACAACACAAATTCACATAAGAAAGAGGGGAAAACATTAAATATATTGAATTGGTCTTTTGTTTCCTCAAAATCTTTCCATGGGATAAACTGCATAGCAATCTTACCATCAATCTCCATTGGCTAAACTGCATTAGTTCATTGATGCTTGTCTTGATGTTTATAGGAGATATACTAGATATGGATCGAGATGAGGCGTTGACTCATTTTTCGAGTCAAAGATGTACTAGGACATCTAATGAGACAAGGATACCTAATACAAAACATACATCTAGTGAAACACTTTCGAATGTTCACTCTCGAAGATGGTCTGATACATCTAGAGATTCCATTGTATTATATCGAGACACCGATACGTGTTTAAAATTTATGCACATGCAAAATTTTGAGTATGCATGCATATTTATATTTTTTTTAAATCTTGTTCATTGATTTTACTAACTATTAGCACTTTTCTTCGTAGAGAGACGATGCAATTGATTGTCTCATGGGAGTGGGAAATCATTTATATCTAGTCGTCTGTTTGATTAATCTCGTGACCGATTTCCCTCTTTTGGTTGTAATTTTAGAGAACGGTCGATAAACCAACCAAATTTTATTGGTAATGTGTTGTACATATATAATTTATTTAAATAAATTACAAATTTTCACACGTGTATATATATGCATGTGTCTTTATATAGTAAATTATACATGATCATGTGTGTTTGTATAGGATCGTCGTTCTGTTGAGGATTATGATGAAGCATTCAGAGAAGATGAGGGTCATGAGGTAAGGAGTGTCTTTGAAGGTGATAATGCATTTGGAGAAAATGAGGGTGATGATACAAGGGGTGGAGATGCTGAGGATGTTACAAGGGACAAAGGTCATGCAAATGCTCGACAAATGGTTACTTTCAAACATGCAAATGGTTGTAATCCCACAACCATTTATCCGCCAGCTATACCCGATGCTCTTCCTTGGGAAAATGATATTGTTTTTGTCACCCTTGAAAAATGCACATCCCACCATAACAAATTGAGGGATGATCTTGCTTACTTGGAACTCCCAGCTGAGAGCCGACAAAGTTTGCAAATACTTTTGGAATATTTAGGCAAGTTCATTCATGCCTATAGAAGTATTGGGGCAACAACATATTGTTTTATTCACTTGATGGGAATGCAGAAGGCTTAGGTGATGGGTCCTAACAAGTGGGTTGATGTAGAGAAGAGGGTATTAAAAGAAGATGCCATTTCAATGTTTAATTTTAAAGAAGGACCGAAGCGAAAGATGTTAAAGGTGCAATATTTCAAGCACCCTGAGATTGCACACCATATATATGATAGATTCTTGGTATCCTATGGTAGATTTCCATGCAATGATGAAGTGCCACATTATTTTGAGAGGATTTTTTATGCAGATTTTTTTTTAAACATGAAGCCAGATTACACAGATGCTCCGTCCAAATTTTAAGGGATTGGAAAAGGTAGAACGTGTGAACGAGAAGGAGCCTTTCAAGATCCATTGTTTCCTAAGGCTACACTTTGTTTGGTGCCTCAACCATAGAGACTTGTTACTTTACAACCATAGATGGAGGTGACCTCTCAGATTGGTCTAGAGGCGAGAATCGTTATAGGAGACAACTTACAATCTGCTCTAGTGGGCTTTGATGTGGGCATGAATCGACATAGAGCACATGATTTTTCTTGTGCATGTTTTTCTTATAAAATATATATTTAGGTAGATTCAATGAGCAATGAAAATGCCAAGGCCTATGCAAAACATTGTAGAGATGGGTGGTTTGAGTTACTCCATCATGAGGGAGAAGGGAGGGGGGAGGTATGTGAGAAATTTTATTTTTACCTCATAAATGTTAATTCATGTTTTTCTAGTTTATCTAAATATATATATATAACAATGAATATTTAAAATGAACTCATGTGAACTGCAGTTCACCCAAATGTTGGAGGAACGTGATTTTATGGTCGATTCTAGTGTTAACCTAGGGCCAATGAAAGAGGTACATTTGCATAAATATCTATAAATTTATATGTTCTCATTAATGTCATGGCACCTTTTTCTAAGATTGAAATTTTGGTTGTGTTCACAGATTTCGGTCCCTTTTCGTAGGGATATGGATATTAGGCCCCTGCCACCATCAATTTTGGGAGACATTCCCAGTGTCTCCCAAGATATCAAGGTAAATTGCACATTTCAAATGTTTTAGTAATGATTAAAGAACAATTGGCATTATGTTTAAATTTATTTTATGTTGTAAATTACATATTTCAAAAGTTTAAGTTTAATGATTTACATCTTATTTAATTATTTTATGTATGTATGAAAAGTTTAAGTAATGAAATTAGAAAGTAGGTCGGTAAACTGACTCTACAGCCTTCAACAACTTTGGATGTGGTGACCTCTTTGGGTTTGGGGCTCACCAAGGTATAATAATTCATGTTTATTATTTTAAATTCCAATTGTATTTTTATTAAAGTTTATATACAGTATAAAATTTATATATTGAAGCTTAATTAAATGGTGCATGTGTTATAGGTCACTCGTGAGGAGAATGTGGATTGTAATATCCATTGTAGTTATGTTTTTATACTTGTGTTTATTAATGAAATTGCATTAGAACCTTAAACTTAGCATTTTAACTTATATATATAGTTTTTGGATCATGTTCAAAACCTTAAACTTATCATTTTAACTTATATAT
>LPNX010957109.1:0-12500 GCA_001517045.1 Pseudotsuga menziesii
GCCATGCATTTTTTAATAGCTACCCTGCATTTATATGGGGTGTTAACTAGCATTAGCTTTACCTCTTGACTCTTGTCAAGACATGGAAAAGTTCAGAAATCCCGAACAGCCCCATATGAATAATTACACAGGATGTCACCTTATGAGTTGATAATATGAATGTTATTATAGGATTTTCTAATATGATTGGTGCTGTATGAGTGCCAATATAAAAAAACATTGTATGAGTGATGATAGACATGCCAGTTGGTGGAGCTATAGATTAGGGCATCAGAACTATGTGGATTTTTACTGCTTGAGAAATGGCACTGATCATGTGAGTTTCAACTGCATGGAAGGTTGTTGGGCATGCTTTATCCCCTCACTCAAGTCATCCTTATGTGAAAGATGCATCATTGATCTTGCCTTACAATCTGGAGTTGTCTGCACTACATGGTTGGATCTGACTAGGTTACATCTCTTCATAAATACATATATATGAAGTTGTTGCTACCATATGAGTTGCTAATATGAAAATTCCCTTACTAGTTGCTACTATGAATGTTTTTATAAGAGTGCCAATTTGAAAAGCATTACACAAGCTGTTAAACTTCTTTTCATCATGAATATTTTATGTTAAAAATGCAGTTTGTTGAAGATGACCATCATCTGAGCTTCACTGTCCCCATCCATGAACCTCTTCCTCCCCAGTACTTTATTCGTGTTGTATCTGATAAGTGGTTAGGGTCACAGACAATATTGCCAGTTTCATTTAGACATCTTATTTTGCCACAAATACTTCTATGTGAGTTCCTGGGTCTGAATTTTATTGTCTGATAAAATGGGCCGATATCATTATTAGTGGTGTAATCTGAACTTGACCCTATTTCTCTTTATTCTATGCATTTTTAGAAGGGCAAACTTGCCTGTGGAGAGTGCTTTGCAAGGGTTTCTCATTGTTTGTAAAATGGGGTTGCTATATGCTGTTCAAAAGGGCTATAAATGACTGCTGGATGCATCCATCATTGCTTATACGATTAGGGAAAACAATCTACGGCAAGTAACGTGTCCATGAAATGGGGGCGCACTTAGTATTTGTGGGATTCATAGAGGCATTTGAGGAGGGGGTGAAATCCATAGTCAATCTCTACCACTGAACATTGCTTCTATAAAATTCCGAAAAGAACTATTTGGGAGATGATTTCTGAAGGTTATGGGGTTGTATTCTTTCATCATGGCTTCCTTCCTTGAACAGTGACAAATCCAGTAATCTTTGATTATAGGAGATTGCCTTCTACAGTCCTGTTTCTTGCCATAAATCTCTGCTGGTTTAGTGCTGTCGGTAATTGGGATGAAAATAATTGACTTTTAACTCTGTGAAGGAGGTATAGAACGCTTACTTAATGCACCCCAATGGGAGTTGATTCGTCGCGGACAGGACTGTAGCTCACCAATAATTAAGATGGCTGGAAGGCATAGCAGCATTGCAAGCTCCGCCTCTCACCAGGAGTGCAATAGGAGTCATGCCATTCATAGCTAGAGCTCATGGCAGTCATATCTCTGCAACTCCTGCATCAATATGGAGGAAGAGGAAGAAGAAAACTAAAAACACTTAGTATGGAAATGTTAGTGAGACCGTGCTACATGAAACATCCTACATTACTGAAGTATGGAAATGTTAGTGAGACCGTGCTACATGAAACATCCTACATTACTGAAGCTTATAGCACATCACTAAAGCCCTGCTACAAGCGCGAAATATGTGAGCTACTTATAGTTGCTTTCCATCTGTGTGAACGCTTGTCTTGTCAACAATAAGATAGTTGCTACTTATAGTTGCTTTCCATCTCTGTGAACATGATGTGTAGTTGTGATTCAAGGTTTAAATAATGTCTCTAATCTCTGTGACAAGACAAGTTTAAGATTGGATGATGATAATAAAAATTCAACGTTGCACCCTAGCTGGGATTTTGCCCTTAGCTTTAAGAAGTCCATTCAAAAGCTAAAATGTACCAGCATTACCAAGGGATGTTGCTTCTGAGTGAGCTGCGCCTTGCACATAGCATTCAATCAGTCGATTTTTTTAAAGGTTAAAGCTTAAGCCACTCCTGCTGCGTTCGGCACAACACCAATGAAGAATCCAATTACAAAATAAATATATATGTAAATCTCAGTTTATGTTATTGTTCTAAGAATTAAATATCACGAATTATCAAGTCAAGGGGGCTGCGCTACTGCAGCTGCACTCTCACCAACTGTTTTGCAAGCAAATTCACGACACCTTTTAAGACAGTCCAATCAATATGATGGGTATAGTTTTATGTTGCACAACCAAGCACAGAAGATAATGGACGCGACAATGAAGGTGTATTCTGAGTAAGGGTCAACTCTGAAGTGATCGGTTGCACTTCGATAAAACCAATGGAACACTGTGTTAGATAACTCAAGTCAGAGTACAAAAAGTTGGATTTAATTAGACAATTACCTTATGTTATTTGCAGTTACCTTATGTTATTTGCAATGTTATCGCTGAGCAAGTCGAGCTTGGTGATATGCCGGTTTCCGAGAAAGATGGATTCGAAGAGTCGTTCATAGAGCATGTTGAAAACCCTCAATACACCCCTACATGCTCGCCTCCTCCTTCGTCTTCCTGCAGAGAGATCACAATAGCAATTTACAATTAATTTAAAAAAAAAAAAATTAACAGTCGTCGCTTAAGCGACGCTTATACGTGTCGCTTATCCGACAGTTTAGAATTTAAAAAAAAAAAAAGTTAACAGTCGTCGCTTATGCGACGTTTATAAGTGTCGCTTATCCGACGCGTAGTCTTTCACCGACGCTTATAAGTGTCGCTTATCCGACGCCTAGTGGGTCTAAAAAATTTTAAAAATTTGTCATTGTCGCTTAATAAGTGTCGGATAACCGACGAGTTAAATTCAAGCGACGGTTAACGAAGTGTCGCTTAAGCGACGGTTGCTTAAGTGTCGCTTAACCGATGACAAGTTTCCGACACTTCAAAAAAAACTAAAGTGTCGTACATGCGACGGGGAAGTGTCGAAAATCCGACATGACGGCCGTCGGATTTTTGGTCAAAATGTAGTAGTGTAAGGTTAGTGACTGCCGCATTTGCCATTGCCCATTCAATTCCTAGCAAGGCTGGATAGGGGTTTTTGTCGTCAATGATCTCAATAACTTCGAAGTCTGCTACAGTACAGACGCCATCAATATCTACTGGGACATTAGGGAATCATCCTAGGGGCACAATCTTCTACTGATTAGCTAATCTCAACTGTATAGGTGACCACTCAAGGGTAGGTTTTCCCATTTGTTTCCAAGTTTGCTTAGTTAAGACATTTACCTCTGATCCTAGGTCCAAGATAACATCAGTCATCTCATACTCTCCTATCTGAGCATTCGATCTCATTTCCCTGCCAGTTCTTCTGACTCTATTAACAGCTTTTGCCTGACCAGTACTTTGCTGAGGTTCGCAGGAAGCAATAACTTTCTGCAGCTCACTTAAAGCATTCTGATTTCTTAGGAGCTTCAGACAACTCTGTAAAAAGGAGGACAGTGTACTTACTTTGTCCGTCGGAGCTTCTTGTGGCTGTAACTGCTGCTGAAGTTGTTGCGCAGGTGCTACTGATGTGCTAAGATCAGAAAAAATTTTCTTGGCTTCCATTAATGTCTCTTTTTCTCTTTCGATATCAAATGCTAGGACTTTCGCTGGGGCCTTACGAACCCAAGCCTCATCAGGATGTTGCTCCTTCTTCTGTACTTCTGTCGTAGCTCCACTCTAGGTAACAACATTAATGTCCGGGGCAGGTCTTTGCTCGATGGAAATCATCTGAAGATTCTGAGTAGGGGCATTGGTTCTTTCCTGAATCTTAGCTAGCAACTGCGGGAACTGCTCGATCACATGATCTACGGCTTGGCAATAGCCATCATTGCTCTGTAACCATAGCCATCATTGCTCTGTCCCTCATTTTGTACCCGATAAGCATCGTAAGTCCGTTCTCTCATGAGGTCAAAGCTGTGACACTCATCTTCATTGTGTCCCACTGATTTACAGAACTTGCAATAAGGGTTCTTAGGGACTTGCACATACCTCTGCAGAAGAAAGCATTCTTCAGGTCGATGCTGGCCAGTTGTCCGACAGATCTCACAATATAGAACAGTAGGGTTGAATGGGTTTGGCGCACCAGTATTTAGGTAGTTTCTTACCACAGGACACTGTTCCTTGTCATGAACTTCTGTCTGACATTGTGTACACCAAACCTCTTCACGACCATTTTTTCCTTTCTTCATATCGCGAAGCTCCAGAGCCATTGCTGCCAACTGCGCCTAGATTTGAGCAATACCAGAATTATCGTCGACAAGAGCGGTTTCAAGTTTCATCGCGATTTCCAGAGCCTCCTGCTGGTCAGCAACCTTCTGTTGCATGAGTGGAGTTCTGATATGCGGTAGCAACGCTGCAATGAACCATTCTTTATGCTGTGCAGGCCCGATGGGGAAACTGACTTGGTCTAGCAGAAATTTGAATCTTTGATCAAAATCCCACACTGATTCATCGTGCCTCTGCTGAATCTCTTTCAATTCAGTGATACACTGCGACTTTGATTTTGGCTTCTTAAATTCCTTTATCATTACTGCTTTTATATTAGCTAATGCATGGTTCTGAGTGCTGGAAAACTTCATGAACCCGGTCAGAGCGCGGTCTCTGAAAGAAGTAACCAGCTGCGCTCTTTTTGTATATTGTTCCGTAATGGTCTTAGCAGTCCACACTGCTTCACATAAAAATCGGAACTGTTCTAGATCCTCTGATCCAGTTCCTTTGAAAACAGGTAGCTTAATGTCATCATGCATGTGGGCCATAGTGGATTGAGGGGGGGTTGGAGGGGGACTAGAAGTAGGCGGGGGGAACTTACTGGGGTAGACTGACCTGTGACAGGAATACTCGGGCTAGGGTGACTTTCAGACTACGACGAGTTCTCAGGGATAATAGGTCTTCGCTGCGGGGTTACAGGAGGGTTTCCAACAGAAGGGGTTTCTTCGGGTTCTGAATCTGCGGGATTTACAGGAAGATACTCGGTATGCTGACCCTCGGAGTAGGATCTAAAATCTCTCTTGTACCTTTTCCACTTCGCAGTAAATCGCTTTGCTCGTCGAAGGTATTTTCACTTGCAAACATAGGTTAGTAATACTTAATCTAACAGTCTGATTCAATTAGCAATATACCTTTTTCAGCTAATAGCATTTTAATTCTCAAACTAAATGAATTCAAAAACTTACCCCTTGGTCCTTTGAAAAACTGCCGCTCGGCTTCACTAAAGGAAGCACTCGTGTCGATGGCGAACTCCATCACAAATGCTTCGAGGGTTCGCGTTGTCCAGAAATCAATAGCGCGGGATATCTCGTTGTTCACCCTTTTTAGTATATTAATTCTTGCGGGGGTCCAATCAGGAAACTGATGGTCTTGGAAGTTCATCCTTCTCTCTGTTAACCTTTGTAAAAAGTCGTTTGCACTACGACATAGATCTTTGTTCTCTTGCTCAGTGAATTTCAGATTAGTCTCATCAAGCCAATCACCGATTTCTTTCACAGAGGGTCTCCAGAACATAGCCCTTGAGGTATGACGTAAACCCCTCTTGAGAAGATACTGAGTTCAACCGGCAACGGAACCAATTTGTTGGGCTATAGGGCAGACCCGGGCTTTATACCATTAACGTCGCACCAACAAAAGACCCACAGTGTTGTCCCTTTCGGCAACAACCTGCGAACAGATTGCAGTCTCACCCGAAACAGCTATGGGATGCCGCCGAATCAGGTTTCTGCAAGCAGAAGAGGGATATTACTGTACCTTAGTCTTTAACAACGTATATTCATATACACAGAGATTCAACATTCATATATATAACTTCGTAGCTAAATAAACAGACAGTGACTTGCATAACCCTTTACTGGGAATTCACAGCGAATTTATTTAGTTAACAGTGATCTTATTTATCAGATATCTATTTATCAATGCATGAAAGAACATAAAAGAAACAACACAAAGAACCACAACACCAGATATAACGTGGTTCACCCCCAGTGTAGGGGTTACGTCCACAGAACTGTGTTTTATTCAACTCTTTACTAAAATCACAGTTCTGATCTGCGCACTTAGTTGTAGATCCTTTCAAGTCCTTAAAGCCACGCACACAGCTGCAGGCCTCTACGCACACAGCTGCAGATTTCCTTAATCACCCAAAACCCTCTACGCACACAGCTACAGAGGTCGTCCACGCACACAGCTGGGACTTAACCTTTTTCTTACAAAATAGCCTTAGCTTCGCATCAATTCATCTTACATCAAAAATCCTAACCTCACTTCTTTACAAGAGTGCTTATTTATAGTGCACTAATTACAAAACCATGGGCACCCCGAACCTTAAACCCTGGATTTAAACCATGAGTTTATTACAAAAGAAGGGTTTTACTTAACCCTGACACCCCTAAGACTATTTTGAGTCATTCCTCCACTTACAAACTCCCGTAACTCCACGGAGTTACCCATCTTAAGGACCGTTAGGGTGCGCACCCCAACACTACACTAGTAAAACTAGAATTGCAGCACTTAGGAATTACATAATTGCAACACTTATTGAACCAAATAAGAATGTTTTCATATACATACATTTTAAAATTATAAGACATAGAACTTCATGGATATATACATCCATATAAATCGTTCAAAATCAAATCATGACTGCATTGAAAATCAGATCCCACAAAGCATGCAGAAACTAGTTAATTTCACCAGAAATATCATTAAATAAGCATTTAATTCTCTATAAAACCAACTATGAGCCCAAAATAAAAGCATATAATCCTCTGAAGGAACTCTACATCCACCAAGGGAACACTATCATGATCAATTACAACCATAAAATATAATGAAAAACAATCGATGCATTCAAGTTTTCAAGCAGAAACTGTTACGGAGAGAAATTCCTATGGCTTGGGGTACCACAACAGACAGCTTGGCTCCATAAATCAATCCTTTCCAATATGCAATAGAAAGTAAATGTCTAACACTAAAGGATCAGACCTCATACCTTATTACGGATGGTTGAAGTAGATCCTCGTTGAGCTTTCCAACTTCAGCTTGAATTGATAGATTACTTCCTCAACAACAAGTAAACAATACAAGCATTCTATATATCATGGTGTTAGATCTATTCTAGCATATATAATCAATAATGTATAAGCATTTTACATAATCCAATGGATAAAATATTTATTCAAACACACATTATTGGACAGGAAAATATATTCCTATTAATATAAATCAGAGATTACAAGATACAACCTCTGACGACACGTCTGCGAACCGGAGAAATTGAATCCCCCACTTGGGCCTCCACCACTTCAATCCTCCATATCTCGATAGCAAGCTCACAAACAAAAGGAAAGCTTGGGAAGAACACACTAGTGCTCCAAGGGACAAAGGGATGTAGACTCAAGCATAAGTTCTGGCAACAATGGACTATAGTTTCTTTGCTCTCAATTCTCTATTCTACCTTCAATGTACCAAGGGGTTCCTTATATGTATTTTCAAAGGGGTGATGAAAGGTCGAATCCGAGTGATCTCAAGGCATAGGGAAGGCCAGGAGTCAAGTGAGTCGGATCCATGTCAAGGAAAAATCCAAAAGGATTTGGATTTTGTACACATCCCGATGTACGCGGTTTTAGTGGTCAAACCCACGTATATACCCGCTTATCGGTTTAAAAGTCGCGTGTATCATTTTTCACATGTTTTTAGGGATGGTTAAGGAAACATCAAATGACAAAAAATGGTCCATGGGGTCTAAGGAGTCTGCAACGGGATAGGGGAAGGCCATACAAAGTGTGATTTACTTGAAGTGGTAAAATCAGCTATAACAGAAACTACTCAACTAGTGTTCCAAAAACTCAACATTTCAACAATGAAATTCATTCAAAGATCATATCAAACACTAAGGGTGCATTTTCAATCTAAAACGCTGAAAATAAACATGAATAATAGATATGGAATTTTCCATCAAAATCATAGATGAAACAACTAATGTTTCCAACAAATTCCAAGTGGAAAACCATATGATCTTGCATCCGTTCATTAACAAATTGAAAAGCTATTCAATGGAGTTTATAACAGCCATCGAGCACATTATTCCTTCCCAAAACACTACATTGGGAAGTGTGGAGCTAAAGAATAAGGTTGAGGAGCTTCAGGCTAGGAAGGTACTGAGCACACCTACTGAGGTGCCAAAGAGCGAAGCAGAGCAGCATTTGAGGTTGTTGGTAAGATAAGTAAAGGACAGAAACTCTGTGATAAGGGAGTTGAAGCCATTTCCATGATCTAGGAATCGCTTTTGGAGGATGAGACTGGAGACAATATTAGAGAGAGCGCGTGAAAAGCTGACGGGAAAATCACCATGACAAAGGCAGAGATGAAGAAGCTGTCATTTCAGGAAAAATTTACAAAGATGGCCTTGATGAAGAAGTTGCAGCAGGAAGTACAAGCTCTCTGCGAGCAAGAGCAGACTAGGGAAGCAAAGGTAGAGGCACACCAGTCAGAAGCAGTGTGGCTCATAGGCCTTATTTAGCCTACGTAGCAAAACTTTAACATAGGGCACAGTCGCTAGAGGAAAGACCATCGAAACATATCAGTTCCGACTGTGTGGAGAACTTGGCCGCAAAGGCAGAGGAAGTAACAACAGAATTTGCTAGAGTGCAACAGATGATGAAGGAATTGTAGGACAAGGTTGGTCCTCTCGCGCAGCCTAGGATAGAGCCCGAGCTAGAAGCTTAAGTAGTGAGCAGTCACATTTTTATGAAAATATCCATTTTTGCTTAGTGGCTCGAGGCGAGTCACATGTGAGTGTTGGGGGCCTGTTGGGCCAGGAAAAGTGCACAAGGATAGAAACTCTGTGCTAAGGGAGTTGAAGCCATTTCCATGATCTAGGAAGTGCTTTTGGAGGATGAGACTGGAGACAAGATTAGAGAAAGCACGTGAAAAGTTGACGGGAAAATCACCGCGACAAAGGTAGAGATGAAGAAGCTGTCATTTCAGGAAAAATTTACAAAGATGGCCTTGATCAAGAAGTTGCAGCAGGAAGTCCAAGCTCTCTGCGAGCAAGAGTAGACTAGGGAAGCAAAGGTAGAGGCACACCAATTTCTCATGCATAAATCGTATGTGTCCTCCATGACCCTTGTCCACTAATCACATATTTTGGGTAGAAGTTATTTTTTATGCCAAAGGTAATGATGAATAATTGATGACAATGCCAATAATGATGATGATGATGATGTCAAGATAATGGTGACGATGATGACATGGTTTGTCATATTTTGTTGTCTTTTAATAGATTAAGATGTCTGGTTTCTAGTGTATACTTATTTTCCTTTTCCTTCTGTGTTAGAGGTAGAGTATTTTCAGAAGATTGATTTGGTATGATTTTTGTCTATTCTAATGTCTATAAATTCTTTATATTGGGAATGGTGTTCCAATGAAGAAAACCATTCCTTCGGCTCTGAATATATCATCGAAGCATTCAAAACCATGGACACTACCTAAAGCACCATGCATGACTTGGATTCATTTGCATTTGAATAGTGATATGGATTCAATTAGCACTTTTTGAGCTCTAGGTATGTATCTCGATTCCCTTAACATGGTTGTGGTATAAAACTTGAGACTTCATCCCTAAAAGAAGATCCTAGGCATATAAGGAAATGAATCACACCTAAAACTAGCACACATGGCCTCTGTCTGTGTACATGTATGGCATTAGATGGTTTTTAGTAGTTTCCATAATTGTCGGGGCCCTAGAGATGATCAAGGGATGAGTCCCATGTATTATATCATAAATGAAGTTTTGAGGCATTTAATTACTAAGCGATGCATTGAAGCACCACACTTGACCTCCAACAGAATAATTTCCCTCCAAGTGGGGATGTTAGTTCCTTCATAATATTTTCATAATTAATTATAATCTTGGGCCCTTAACATGTTTAGGGGTGAAAAACAAATACATTGCCACTATAAGAAGATTCTAGGCATCCACTACTAAATGACACCTTGAAACATCACTCATGATCTCCAAAGAGTGTGCTTAGCATGCAAGCTATGGGATATCATTGTCATTATGAGGTTTAACACAAATCATAGGCTTCGGGTCCCTATACATTCTTAAAAGAGGAAATGTGGGATCTATTCCCTAACATAAATTTTTAGGCGTCAATGAATAAAAAATACACCATGGCCTAAACCTTCAAAAATTATAAATTTGAAATTATAAACTTCATGCAATGGGTAATGAAATTCATTCCCTCCATATATATACACGATCTGCAACACCTTTCTCAAAGAGCCATATAGATGTATGGTTGATAGGACATCGTTTTGGATGTCTTAAGAAAAAATTAGGGAGTAGTAGTAAGTTTTATGACCTAAGCATAGCCTTAGGATGATGGAAAGTTATCATCTAAAACTAAATTTACTACTATGAAAAAATGAGAAGTGGACATAATCACATCACCAGTATTTAATAGGAAGAAGCATAGCAATAAATACTAGAGAGCATTGATGTTTGAAGTTCATTTTTGGTATTGAGTGGCTTCTAATATCAAATTACATTAAGCGAGGCAACACCATTTATAATTATAATTGAAAGAGGAATCCTCACATGCATCTTCCATTGTGAACAATACCTTTACCATCAAGTGAAAAAATACACCAATAGGTTTGGTAGGGGTAAATGTGGCCATGGATCCATAGATGAAAAAGTAAATGAAAAAAATAAATTTAAACAAGCAATTGCATTCCATTTGTGTCAATGAAAAAAGAGAAAACAACTTACATGTAACTTAACTGAAGACAAACTCTCAATCTTAAGTGCATCCAAAATTGTTACCATATACTTAAAATGTGCAAACATGCAATATTGAAACTATAGGATTTTGGAAATGGGTTTTGGTGGTAGGTTTTGAGAAAACAAATGTTTCTATTATGTTAAGGACCAAATTGTTAAAATAAAATAATAAACTTTGAGTATACACAATGTACACAAGATGTGAACATGGAGCATAAATCCCAAAGAGAATACGGATATTGTCTTTAGTTTCCCAAGGGGGGCATATGTGATGTTTAATGTATATGTAATGGGGTAAAGGGATATGTAATAAAGGTTGGCCTAATAAATCTTTCCCACATGTGCAATGAGTGAGATTAGGTATATATAGATTTCAGTATAGTCATTATTGGAGGAACATATGATTTGGATATATGAATGTATTGGGGTCATTTAGAGGAGCTTCCTCTATTTTATAAGGAGTTATTGTGTGAGTCATTTCTATTATCGATTTTTGGATTTGTGGTCCATGTTCACATCTTGTGTATATTGTTTGCACTTTGGTTTATTATGTTATATTAAGGATTTGGTACTTAACATTTGGTATAAGAGTGGTTGGTCCTTAGCTTGGCTTGTTCAAATGAGTCATCTTATGAGTTTCATTCTAACTTGTGTTTGGAGAATTTTTTAGGAAGTGAAATTTCCAAGGTAGATGAGGGCACTGATTGCTTCGAGTGGGAGGAGATTGGAAAAGTATTCAATTTTAGATGGATAAAGTATACACAAATGGAGGAGATGAAAATGAAGATGAAATATCAGAGTTACATTAGGTGTAAGGCCTTGATCAAGGCAATATCCGAATCAAGTTTTTAAATGTTACATTGAAGTCACGAGGTATTATATGGAAGTAAAGATATAGATTGGATATTTAAATTCCTCCCCTTGTTCATTTACACTAACACAACCAATAATTATGCAGTTTGTCAATACCCACCTTATTGAAAAATTCATATGTTTACAAATCTTCCAAATATACCAATGTTTCCATACTTGGAAGCTCTTCTAACTTAGAACCATAGCACCCATTTTCTCAGATCAACATGTATTTTAGAGTTGTGGTGGGCACTAATTGTCTGAAATTGAGTTGTAAGCTATAAATGGAACTCTTTCTGAAAACTTGATGATAAATTCTCAACTTGTTGTCCTTCTCAAGAAAGCAATTATAATTCCAATTCGCTTCCATAATATTTTATTTTGACCATCGTTAATAATTACTTAGTTATTGAACATAATGCCAATTATTTTGAAGAGTGTAAGTTTTCCCATGGGTCAGGTTTTTTGATACAATTGTTTTCATTAGCAGTAGTATGTATTATGATAAACTATTGGTCTTGTTGAGATTCAAGAGTACTTGTTGTCTGTTGAAAGGAGTCATTCCTTGTATGGGATACCCATAGTGTTGAAGGGTGGAAGTTAAGTCCATGTAATTTGTTAATATGCGGGTGATCATGTACAAAAATAAATTAATTATTTTTTAAACTAAGCTTCAACTTATCATGATGAGGCTTACTGCCTAGATTTATCACTATGGGGAACCGTTAAGTGTCATTTAAACTATCTTCTCTTTGACTAAGCGTTTATAAATGA
>LPNX010957109.1:20000-22854 GCA_001517045.1 Pseudotsuga menziesii
TTTACATACCTTAGGAGCTGTGTGAAACAAGTGTTTGATAAACCATTCAAAACCTTCAAGTTCAACAACAACAATATAGCAGATAGAATATTGGTTGTTGAGCCTTAATAAACAGTTTCTTGGGACTTCTCGAGAAGAGGAACATCATGAAAATCATGGAGGTCGTCCTCATACAATGGAGAAAATGTGTCTTGTAGCAATATATTTATCTTATCTTCACCACCAGTATCAATAACGTCATCTTCTTCCATAGGATCATTAAGATATCGATCTTCAATAGCATGATCTACATGCTCGTCGTCTTGTAAAGTAGTATTTCTACTATTATGTGGCAAATAGCTCTCTGGCAGTCGACATCTTGGGGGCATTGTATTTATATTTAAAAACAATGCAATAACATTAGTGGATAACGTACAACACATATATTTAAAATGATAAAAAAATTTGTGAATACACTTTCAGTACTATTACAAGAAGTGCAATATGTAATGAATAACATCTTACCATGGGATTATATTCATACCCCCCTTTATCATGCCCCTTCTCCTTATAATGTTTTTCAGCTGATGTTCGTAAAATTCTTCTCGTTCACAAACCTTTGCAATCATTGCAAGGAAAATAACACTTTGCATCACCCTTCGCCTCTAATGTAGCCATAGCCTCAGCATACCTCCTATTGTTTTCTTCCCAGGAAAATTGATTTGACATTCCGATACCCTATAACAACAAAAAAAATCATTAATCAATATATAATGTATGTCTAAAAATAAATACATAATAATAATAATAATTCCCATAGTCCATAGTCCATGCACCTAGTACAACATAACAACACAAATAATAATCACAACATATGTCCGGGGGCTTATCACACTACGGGAATTACATTAATAATAAATGTTTATAATTAATTAATAATATTATTAATTAAAAACATTAATACTTAATTGTGGTGAATTATTTATAATTACCCACCACAATATTAACTAATAACTTAGGTATGCCACATAGTGACATTTTTTTGGTTTGGATACATCAAATTGGTAAATTCAACAATGATTATGTCAAATTAGTACATAGGATAGATTAATACACACATTGGATTATGTCAAATCATGTACTAGTTATGTCAATTTAGACCTACTAACTAAGTCAAATTAGGTTGGATTATGTTAACAACATAGGTATGTCACGTAGTAATGCTAATTTAGGGTGGCCTATGGTTGGGAACTTTTATTCCTTGTCAAACACAGAGGAAGACTTCAATATCCCATTATGTTACGACAACCATAGGTTGAAATGGATATTTCATGTTGCAATATTATCTTTGTTTAGTTGGTGTTATATTTTTACATTCATAAATGACCATGTCGAATTATAAACTTCCTCATTGTTCAGGTTGGATTGCAATTATTATCGTATTTTATGTCAGATCAAGACACACATTGGTTGAATTATATCAAATAGTTTCATTCATGACTAAGTACATACATCACAATATTTTAACATGATCTAAGGGCTCTGTTGAAAGTGAAATATATAATTCGGGTTGTGTTGGATTGTGATGTTCTTAAGTGTTGATGTCTCATTGTAACATTCAATTACTATAGGGTTATGTAGAACTAACCATGGTTGATTGTGTTGACTATTGATGAGCATGGTGATATATTATGCTAACATTTTTGTGATTGGTTGAAAATGGTAGACTACGGTGAATCTAAAAGGTAGTCAAATAATTATTGATTAAAATTATAATTTTCCTCCAAACCTATCTATTGTTGTTATATATATTCCTCACACTAAACTTAAATGATTTACTAAAAATAGAAATTTCTTTATACAAAAGAGAAGAAAAGGTTTCAACACTAATATAAATTCCTCACACTAATATTGTTCATGTTCATTACACTAGATATTAAAAGGTTTCAACACATTGACATAATATTGTTAAATGAGATTATGAATATAGATGTAGACCCTCAAAAATTGAAAGGATTGTCAAATGGGATTATGGATATAGATGATAATGTTGATATTGTCAAATGACTATCAAAGTTTGAAAGGATACACCATTGTGGTCTCATTGGTTATTTATATTGGCGGGATTAGTTAAATCTAATTAGATTGTGTACTTGAAATCTATGATGATGGTCATGATATTAACATTTTAACACAAACCACCATTTAAAAAATTACATTTTAATAGAAATGAAAATTTAAAAAGTTACATTTTAACACAAATGACAATATATAAAATTACATTTTGTCACAAAAATCCCAAACTATATAAACATTTGCTCCATTGCATTGAAGCCCTAGTTGGAACATAAAAGGGCACAACAAAAAAAGACTAGTGCATTGTAGTCAAAATAACCTGGAAAACAACTGAGAACAAAAATTTGATGTGTCAAACCAGTACCAGACTCTCAAATCGTAGAACGAAAAAGCAATCGAAAGATCGCTACAACTCTAGCAAATGATTCTGAAAAAATTACTTAAGGACATGTATTTATAGAATAATGAGGGTCGTGGTTCCGAAAAAATGCACAATAGTCAAATTTCAAATAAACAAAAAGTGAAAATGAATGTTAAAAAAAGAAAAAGAAAAATCAAAGGTTTGGCTTTCGTCGCTGTAGCTAGGGTTTTCACCCTAGCTTGTGCTGATGAGCACCTACTAAGGAATCTGGAATCCTTAGTAGCAGTTCGATTAAACTAAAAATAAACTGGAAAATAAAAAGCTAAGCTAAAACAGTAAAAGTAAATGACAGGAAGTAAAAATGACAAGAAGATGTATAAAAAATGCTTTGTATTTGTATTACCTCCAATGTGGAGGTTGGGTGGAGTCCGTTGCGCT
>LPNX010957109.1:23247-57840 GCA_001517045.1 Pseudotsuga menziesii
GTCGCAATAGAGACAATATGGAATTTTATCGCAATAGCGACAATATAGAATTTCGCCACAATAACGACAATAAAGCAATTTCGTCGCAATAGCGACAATAAAGCAATTTCATCTCAAGAGAGGCAATATGGATTTTTCTCGCAATAGTGACACTAAATCACTTTCGTCGCAATAGCAACATAGCATAACATTTCATCGCAATAGCAACATTTTCCTTTCGTTGCAATATCGACAATAAAATACTTTCGTCGCAAGAGCAACAAACGTCAGGGGAACTTTGAAAATAGTCAACAAATTAAAACTGTTTTTCCATGAAATCAATGATTTTAACTGTTTCGTGGAAAACTTTCATGGGACTTTTGACCCATATGTAGTAGTACACGTTGTCTATCCTTCGTTTCAATTTGTGAAACAGGGAACGACGTTTTCACTCCCCTTCCTAGACATTTTTGGTAACTTAGTACTATAGCCATTTTGAGGGGTTAAATGGATTTTTTTGGTCCTAGATGTACATAGGTCAAAAATTCCATATTCTACACATAGATACCTTTCCAGCAGTGTAAGAATCTCCTTAATCGAAGTTTGTATGAGGATGTTATGCCTACCACAAGTTAACCTATCCAATTGACTACCATCGTACCAAGTGGATTCCACATCAACTCTCATGACCCATAAATGTGGAGCTAGTCACATGTTGACTTTGAAGAACATTCTAGAGGGTCCAAAAACCTAACCCTAATTGGGACTTAAGGCATGTACAAACCATAAAACTAGCCCTATACATCTATCAAGTTATTAGAAAATATAGGGTCGTTAAGAGAAGGCTTTCCATTCTGGTGATGTTATTGTATTGTTCCATAACTAAGCAACAGTAAGGGAGTTGATATTAGAGAAAGACATAGGAAGTAGGAGACCTTGTAGTATCCATGTAGGCCATAATGTAAGAGGTAACTCCATAGTGAGTGCCACTTTCTTTGTATTTTCATTGCATATTGGAGAAGAAAAGAGAAATGAATAGTCCTCACTTATAGTTGGGTTCTCCTCGTAGTGAGTTTTCTCAGAGTATATCTTGTGTTATTTGTGTGGATGTGTTATTAATAACTAGTTATTTTCCTTTTAGTTCTAGTTTATTAATCATTACGTGGAATTCAACTAACACAACGAATTAAGTTGTAAGATTTGTTGCAACAATATATTCTAGTGGAATATCCATGATAGTTTACAGATCATATTATTATCAAAGCAATTTTCTTTTGGGTTTTATGGGAAATTTCAGTATCTAGGATTTAGTAAAATAAAGAAAAAGTATTTAAACCCTAGCTATGCTAGATGATTCTGAAGAAGAATCATGGGATAAATATGAATATGGATTTTTAAAAGTTGGAAATATAATTCGTTGATATCTTGCACAGTATGTCAATCCTCATGAAGGCTTGAGAGAGAAAGTTTGGAATTTTTTGTTATTTGGAGGCTCTCATTCAAAGACCGTATTAGAGCAAAAATCAAGAGACAAAGGATGATTTAACTCAGATATCAAATAAGAGGGGAAATTGGGAGACAAAGGAGACTTGGAAAAGTATTTGAAGAAAGAGCTCAAGAAAGAGCATCCAAGTTCTAGTTCCATTACCACTTTCAAGTTGTTATTTAAGATGGAAGCAAAACTGGATATCAAGCCCTACAAAGGTGAGATCAATACTTTAAATTTGAGTCATTGGTTGAAAAAAGTAGAGGTTTATTTTAATATCCACAACATAGATTATGAGCATAATATTACATTTACTCTATTGAAATTAGAGGTTCATGCATTAACCTATTGGAAAATCCACACAAAGGAACTTAGGATGGAGGGTGATCCACCACTCCCTAAGTGGGAGGATTTAAAAACCATCATAAATTCCCAATTATACCCTATTAGGTATGCAGAGGACCAATGGATCCATTGGAATTACTTCAGGAAAAGGTAAGGGCAGAGTGTGCAATAGTACACCGCTAAATTCAGGAATATGACTATTATGTTGGGTATCTCACCCAAGAATCCAAATGTAGTCTTAAAGTATCTGGGGGGTCTACATAGTCATTTACAAAATCAAGCGATTCTCTTCAAGCCAAATACAATTAATGAGGTTTGTGTGCAAGCACAATAACTAGAGGATATAGTCCACAAGAAAGGAAAATCAAGTGGTTCCAAACAAAAAGAGAGTTAAGACACTTCCAAGGAGGGGAAGAAGAAGTGGAAAGAATAATATAAGAAGGGTATAGCCACAACACATCAATGTAAGGATATGAAAAGCCACTGTAATCAGTGTAACGTCGATGGTCATACTAAAGAAAAGTGTTGGAAATTACTTCTCGATATGAATCCCTAGAACTATAAGAAGGATGCCAAGAAGAAGAACCTTCTAGCCATGGATTCAAGCCAATAAGTAGAAATAAGCTCAAATGTGGATGAGAATATTTCACACACTTCAATGTAGAAGGATCTGAATATGAGTAGCATTCATCACAATGAAGAGAATGGATGACAAAACTCTTCCATATCAAGACCCAAATCAAGAAGACCAAGGTTGATGCTCTATTCAATTTCGCTTCACAAGACAATCTCATAGCAGTTGATTTGGTCAACAAGATTGGATTGGAATTTCATGATCATCCTATCCCTTATCCAATGAGATGGGTAAACAAGGATACAGATATCAAGGTCATGAAACAGTGCAAGATCAATTTTACTATAAGTGCAGGTTGTATTGATGAAGTGGAGTTAGATGTAGTACCCCTTGATGTATGTGGTATAGTGTTTGGAATCCCTTACATGTGTATGAGGGATGCGATCTTGAAGAGGAGATAAAACCAATTCCACCTAATCAAGGATGGGAAGTCGTTCATCATCAATGCACATAAAGATAAGTCAAATATATCATTGTTAAGTGCCAACCAAACTAAAAGTTGATTAGGACAAGTAAGAAACGTGTTTTTTTTTTCTTACGAGAAAATCGGTTAGGTTATGAATCTATAAGAGTAAAGGAAGCCTTAGAGGGGTGTACCAGAGAGAAAAAAAATAGTTAGAGGAGTTGCTACAATAATACATAGGAGTGTTCTAGAAGCCTAAAGGGATAACACCTAAGAGGAAAGTAGAACATAACTCCCCATTACCAGATATTAGATACATAGATAGTCTATTCTGGAAGCAAATGAAGCAAATAAGAAGTTGTAGTAGTTGTTGGTGCAAGGGGTGATTTGACAAAGCACCTCACCTAGTGGGTCACCTATCATCATCGTACCCAATAATGATGGGATTCAATGTATGTGTATAGACTACAAATATTTGAACAATATTAATCTTAATAATCGGTACCATTCACCTAGGATTAATGATTTGTTAGAATAGTCTTCAATTTTATGGGTGGCATGATCGTGATGTAATCTCCCTCCATCCTTCCAAACATTTGTGGTTTCTCACAACATTTGTCCTCGGCGCCACCAAGATACATATAAAAATTACTTGTCCTTACATCCTCTTCCCTTTGCATGCACATCCTCACCTTATAATACGAATTGATTCAAGGCGCATAGACAACCATAAAATATTAAATGTGTCAAGGCACAAAGAGTAAGAGACAACTAAAAGTAAGTATTATATTAAATTTACCATATAAGTCTTTAATTAACAGTATCAACTGAGATTTGAGAGGTTGGATTGTTGTGATCTTCTTATCACTCCTTCCCAATGTGATTGCAAGGCATTATTTGAAGGTGAGTTCCATAATTTTATGTCTTATTGCTCATTATCATGCCTTTTGGTACGACAATAAAGAGGGTAGTGGCCTGCATCAGCATGGAAAACGCTTTCGACATAGAGGTATACACATTAATTGTTTTCATTAAATAACTTAAATTCCTACCTGTGACTCATACATGCAGTGATTTGCAAGGATTCAATTGAATTAGGCTTGATTCCATTTCCCCTCCATCCCATACATGTATGCTTTCATGACAAGTGTTGAACAAAAAATTTTCATGCCCCAACCCCGGTTATGCTAGCTTTGCTAACTTGCTTGGTATGTAAGTATTATTTTTTAATGTTTTCTGAGTTATGTATTATTTTTTCTTAGGTGCCCAATCTAGCTTTGCTAACTTGCTTAGTATGTAAGTATTTTTTTAATGTTTTCTGAGTTATGTATTATTTTTTCTTAGGTGCCCAATCCTTGTCATTCTTACATCTCTCACGCTTGGATTGTCATGAGTTCCCCAATATGGTTATTACATAGTCTAAGTAGTTTTTTTTACAATAAAGTGTGCTCCAATGGAAAAAAAATACAATAGAGTAGTTGTTATGTTACTTAACTTTCAATTGATGATACACATATGATAACTTAATGTGTTCAAAATAAGTTTTATTAAAAATATATCATTTTTTTCATATAAATATTAAGGGGTGTTCAATTGTTAAAAATTTGAAAGAACAATATTTTTTTTTTGGATGAAAGGGTTTAATTAATTTATGCTTGTCATTTGTAGTACAATTATTTATATTCCCCTCCATATTTGAAGGGATCCAAGAATAAATTCCCTTCCAATTCAAATTAAGACCCACACTTCAAATTTGATCACTAGTCTCATGGTCCTTTCCCCAAATAACACAAAAAAGCTACTAGTGTTAAATCCATGCCTTAGCTGGCTAAAACATGCACTTTGATGATAAAACTGATTCTCTTGAGGGTCAAACTGTTAATTTTCCAAAACTCAAATCTAATTTTCGTTCGAGTAACTTTTAGGCATCTAGTGATGAAAGACCAGAAGAGGGCTTAATATGTGAGAACGTCCTAAAAGTTTAAGTTGTCCCAATTTTATAGATATTGTTAAAGGATATTTAAGTCCTAAGAAGACCACCCTAAGCTTGATATAAATGGGCAATTCTAGGCTCATTTTGTCATGGCCACCTTTTCATTTTGCTTCAATCCTCAACTAGAGAAACTAAGTTTTTATCAAACATGGGAAGCACTAACAGGTTCTATTTTACAGAAGTATATTGAAGGCAGAAGTATCATCTTGGTTCTAGAAGGCATTGTTATCGTTGTTTTTTTCTATCAAGGATATTGCAAAGTCATTATTATGAAACTCTTTGGGTCTTGTAATTTTTTGAATTATTTTATGTGACATTTTGTCTTTTGCCATTTAGATTTGTTTGATGTTGAAATTAGTTGATTTTACTCATATTATCAGTCACACCATTATGAATTGTACTAGATTCTAGAGACACCTTCCAAATAATTTTCAGGTTGTAAAGTGAGTTTTAAAATTCTATCTGATAAAACTCATAAAGGTTATTGAGATATGCGTATTACATATAGAATGAATTCTTTGGGTTTTATGTGCATTCAAGGTAGTACTCATAGATTGAATTCTTTGGGTTTTATGTGCATTCAAGATAATACTCATAGATCCTATATCTCTGCAAAACATAAATGGTTTTGATGTTCCTTTGGAACATTAAAAATAATGACATTTTAGAATTTTCATTAAGAGCCCCATTGAAGAAACAGTATGCTCGACATTAAAAGCAACAATGTTTGGTTTTATACTTGTCGTTAAACATCACTTTGAACCAAACAAAGTTATGGGATGAAAATCATATTAAACTCGGGATTTCTCCAAAAATTGAGATTTATGAGCACAAAGCACTGCTGAACATTCTTGAAGAAGAAAATCTTGTCTAGGTGTAGAAGTGCAGACCTATTATTGGCCATTTGTATTATATAGTATACACACCTTCCAGACAATTTTAATGTTAGGTTGTAAAGTGAATTTTTAAATTTCATCTTGTGAAACTCATAGAGATTATGGAGCTATGCAGAATACATATAAGATCCATTCTTCTAGTTTTATGTTCCTTCAAACTGAAACTCATATACGTTACTTTCACTTCACATTTTGAATGATGAACATTTGTTTGAGTTGAGATGCTTTCATGTAGATCAAACTGTATAAGTTCACCTTTCCACAACTTTTTATCAATCATAGGTCTACTAGATTGCCTGAGGGTTTCCTTTTTTATAGTTGCTCCTATGATCACTATTTTCCGCAGAAAAATAATAGATCAAGCAGAACAGTTTGTCCTAACTCATAGCTTCCTGTGATGCATATTTGAGAAAATGGAAAGCATAGGTAGCCAATCAATGTACTTATTACATTTTGTACCATAGTTGCTCATTCATTGAGTAAATATTGAATGAAATGTCTTTAGTCATATCTTCTTCTTATGGATATTTGAGATAATGGCTAGCATAGGAAACCAATAAATGCACTTATGAAATTTTTGTACCATAGACTCATTTATTAATTAAATGCTTGTCCTTAATAGCATTGGCCATGGATGATAACAACCCTTTTTCCCTTGATTTTTAAACATTTGTGATGTGAGAAGTGATGACTATAACTGTCTGAGGAGAAAAGGAAAGGGTTTAAGGTTCAATTATGTTTTCGTGTTATTTGAGAACATAAAACATCTATCATTTAATATCAATATGTTTAATTTTGAATTTGATTGCAGTTATATCTTAACATGTGATTGAAAATGACATATTCTTTTCTTACATGGTTTATCTTTTAATTATTTTTGCAATTAATTGAAGGCATTATTCATATGGGTTTATTTGAATTTCATTGTTATGCATTGTATTTTTGTGTTATCAAGATGTTGAGATATCATTATAGAATCCTACTTCATTATGAATTGCACCCAAAGTATATTGTTGTGCTCATGGGTATTTACTACAGATAGTGGGAGTAGAGAGTTTTCACTTGCATGGTTTTATGTTACCATTTATCTCCTCTTTGCATGGTTTTATGTTACCATTTATCTCCTCTTTGCATGGTTTTATGTTACCATTTATCTCCTCTTTGCATGGTTTTATATATTTATGTAGTATTTTATAGTATCCTCGTGGCACATTATCCATTTTGGATCTTCTCCTTATACATTGATGATAAATATATATGGAACACACATGACGATATACCTTGAAAGAGAAAATATTAAAGTCCTTGGTCCTGTTGGTCCTGTAGGTAAAAGGGGTTGGCTCCCCACCTTTATGGTACACCTTGGTCTTGTGGCTATGGGGGTTTCCTTACCACCTTGTTGTGACCATTAGTTGACTTATGGTACTAGCACCCTTATTCTTTGTGGTACCATGACCTCTTTGATATGATGACCTAACCTTATTGTTTTTATTGTTGTTATTTATGTGACCATTTTGACCTTTGGTACCCATAGCTCACGCTCGTCTTTTTTTATAAATCGGGGCGACCTACCAATCAGTGGAATTTTTTTATATAGAAATCGGGGACGAGCCAAAGATCTGGGTCAAATTCGGTTGGAAATTGAGGGTGAACAATAGATCTCGCTCATTTTTTTTGTAGAAATCGAGGGCGACCAAAGGAATTCTTTTATAGAAATCGGGGGCGACGTGAGGATTTTGGGAGGTTGGGGATTTATTTCATAGGGATATTTAGCTGAAATGGATTATTTTATTAATAAGTAGTGGACAATTTTAATATTTCATAAAAAATGTTTTAATATACTAAATTCGCCCAGCAAAAAATTTAAAATCTCCCATGGGCTATATTCGCCCCTAAAATCATCTCTGTTGTTGTTATTTATGTGACCATTTTGACCTTTGGTACCCTATACTAAGTCAACCTTTTTATTATTATTATTATTGGTAACCATCTTAAAATTTGGGTTTGAAGAAAGACCCCTTAGAAGTCCTTTCAAGTTATAAAACAAGTCTTATCCTTCATTGTGGATCCATCCAAGAAGATACATCTCAACTCTGATCTTTCTGTTTGGCGTCAAGGAGTATGTTTCTAGGGTTTCACTACTTCATCCCTGGGTTACCATAGATGAGCTTAAGGGTTGCTTTGTGCTCCCTTATTTGTCGAATCATGAGTTGTGCTGAGTTGTGACCTTATACATATGATCCATGGACTATGTGGTGTCTCTCTTGCTAAGTTGTGACCTTATGCATCTAACCCGTGGAATGTGTGGTGTCTCTCCTACTGCCATGCTAGGTCGTGACTTTATGAAGCTGACTCATGACTGTATTAGGTTGATCCAAGACCATTTTTTTGTTGAAAATATAGGTCATGTTCATTTCCGTGGGCTACTGATCTTGGACTGTTAGCTTTGGTGTCATCCCTCTGGGGATGTTAAACCTTATTTGTGATTGTGTAAGGTCTATCCTAATGGATTGTGAGTATGTATGGTCTCTCCTAGATGGGATATGGACTATAATGACCTCCCTCATCCTTAAACTGGACTGTGGTAACCTCTCCTAGATAGGTCATGATTAATTTAACCTTACCTTTTTTGACATGACTTGTTTGGTGTTAATTATGCTAGATGGAGTTGTGATCTTTTAAGGTTGATTAGTTGTGTTTTGGGATAAATATCACTACTAATATCCTACTAGGGTATTCACACATGGTGACTGAGATATCTTTCTTTCTACAGAATGTATCTAACCTCAACCTACAACACTCTAGCCTACTCTCTGTCAAGTAATGTCATATGTTCCTTTGGTGACCTGTCCTTTGAGTGACAAAATATGAACCTAAAAGTATCTGAGTATAATACTAATCCAAACAGTTCTCGACTAGCCTTATTATTGTTCTTTGTTAACTGGTTATTAAATTTACCGGTATTGTTGTTATTACTTTATTTCTTGTACATTGCTATTGTTCTTTTCATTAGTTATAACATTGTTATTGTTTATGTTTTATACATGGTAATTGGTAAATCATCTCAAGGACCAACTTTAACACAATGACAATTGGAGTGTTAAAGTTTCAAGAGATGAAATTATGTTTTGAATTTATTACACCAGTACTGTTCTGGATCTAGTTATGTTTTAATTTTGTTTTAGGCATTAAAGTATACAATTTTAGTTTGTTTAAGATGCAAAAAATGGTTAAATTTGAACTGTAAATTTCTATAAGCCAATCTTCTCGCATGAAGAGGCTATACATATTACATGATGACTCAGATGGGTTAGATGTTGTGTTATGCTCTTGACAAGAATCTGCAATATTGTTCAACCTGGCTTTCTTCGTTGGCATACTGATTATAGTTTGAAGGAGAGAACAAAACAAAAGAGTGAAGCAAGTTCAAGATGCAAAAAATGGTTAAACCTAAGAGGCCAAGATCGAACATAATGTCTGATTTTATAAGTTTATCGGTTTGTCAAGATTCAAGTCCCCACATGTCCGCTAGACCATTAAGGGACGAGATAACAAGTGGATTCCCCACTTTCCCTAAATCTAGTCAGTACAGTTGTGTTTCACTGACACCTTCCAGTTGTGACTCGTGAGTCTACAAGTTCTATTGTTAATGATGTGATTCATGTTATTTGACTAATGTTCGTGTTCCTTTATTTTTACAATATTTTATTAATCAATGAAAGATTCGCCACTTTTTACAATTTTTTTATAATGAAGTGAAATATTTGCCAAGATTTTACAATATGTTATAAATTAGTGAAAGAATTGCCAAGATTCTACAACATTATATAATAAAATGAAAGATTCGCTAGGATTTTACAACATTATATAATAAAAAGAAAGATTCATCAATTTTTTTATATATACATATTATATTATTGATAAAACCGCCTTCAAATTTCCCTATATATCGGAGAGATTCGCCCATTTTTTATACATATAAATCTAGGGGGTTCTTAAAACCATCCATGTTTTGCACCCATATTTAAGTTTGTTTGTTATAGTGTATTTGGATGATACACTAGTTTATATCTCTGCCTAGGAGCAGAACATTTCACACCTCAAGAAGGTGTTAGAGACTCTAAAAAAACACCAGGTGTTGGCTAATCTCAAGAAATGTGAGTTTTCTCAGCAGTCATTAGTGTATTTTGGGTATGTGATCTGTAGAGGAAAACTCAAGATAAACCCTATAAACATGGAGGCAATTATAACATGGCTAGATCCTACTAATGTCATTGAAGTTAGGATATTTGTTGGGGCAACTCAATATTGGTTTTTATAAGATGGACATTTCCTACTAATGTCATTGAAGTTAGGATCTTTGTTGGTGAATCGCGGCACTGATAAAATTTTATCGCCTCCTTTTCAATAGTCATCACACCACTCCATGCTATAATAACAAGCAATAAGAGTTTCCAGTGGGGAAATAATTAGGAGAAAGTTTTCAATGACCTAAAAAAATATTAGACAACCAACATTTATCGAATTGTCTTAATTTCATAAGCATTTTGAAGTGGAGATAGATGCAAGTAGGTATTCCATGGAAGCAGTTTTGATTAAGAAAGTGAGACGGTATGCTAGTATTCTGAAATGCTTCATGGAGGATTCCTAAACTCCCATACCTATGATGAGGAACTATATTCCCTAGTTCAAGTTGTCAATAAGTGGAAGCACTATCTGATGGGAAAGGAAACCATTATCCACACAAATAACCATCCACTTAGAGTATTTATAGGCCTAGAGTAAGCTGTAACAAACAATACATTACAAGTGGATAGGGTTTTTACAAAAATTTCATCTAGTCATCAAATATAAGAGGGAACCTCTAATAAGTTGGAAGACATTCTTTCAAGGTCACCCACATCCAAGGTTATACCTTTGGGAACTCTTATGCACATGGAACCTTTTAACCATGATGCATACAGAGAGGGATACCCAAAGGATGAAGACTTCAAGGACGTTTTTTAACAGCTACAGTGACCAATTTCAAGTAGAATAAGGTGATGTTAAGGTTGATTACCATCTCCATAATGGGTTACTCTACTAACTAGACAAGCTTTGTGTTCGTAAAGGTGAAATATTACAACTTACTAGAGAGGGACATACCTCCAAAGTTGTAGGGAATTTTGGTGTTGAGAAGATAGTTGCTAACTTAGAAAGGTATGTGTATTGGCCCTGAATGCAAGAAGATGTAGCACAATAATTAGAAATTTAGAGGATGCATACTTTGTTATACCAAGTGTAGTAATAAAAAACAATGTCTATACCGTCCCTTACTTGTACACCCGACCTTGGGAAAGCATTTCCATGGATTTTGTGGGTGGGTTACCAACCACTACTAGGAAGGGACATGACTATTTAATTGTAGCAGTTGATAGATTTAATAATATGTACATTGTTTTTCCTTGTAAAAAGACCATCCAAAGACAAGAACCAATACACATGTTCTTTCAATGGGTATGGGCACACTTTGATATACCAAGGAGCACCATATTAAACAAAGTTACTAGATTAACCAAATCCTTTTGGACTACACTTTAGGAGAATATTAACACTAAGTTTAAGAGATCTAAAAAATTCCATCCACAAACAGATGGATAAATGAAAGTAGTCAACAAGATGAGGGGTCGCAATCATAAGCATATGAACACTTGTGATAAATATATGATCTATATCCAACATTATTATAAGAGAGTACTCCACACTTTCATTGGTAGGTCCCCTTTTGAAACTTGTTTTGTATATTTGCCACCTTCACCTCTAGATGTTGTATATGAACAACAAAGGGAAATGAGGGAATTCCCCACAAGTACAACATTAAGAGCTGAAAAATTCATTTGATAAGATCAAGCAAATCCATTTACAAGTACATGACACATTGAAGAAGTCGCGGGAAAAGTACAAGGCCAGACATAACCAAAATGGGGTTGAAAAATCATTCAAAGTGGGGGATAGAATTTGGTTACAACTAAATGAGGAAAGACTATAGGGTCCTCATAATACGATAAAGGCTCTATGGTATGGCTCTTTAGAGGTGTTGGAGAAGGTGGGAGATAGCACCTAAAGACTCAATCCCCATACATGCACATTTACTCATTAGTGAATGTGGAAAATTCAAAACTTGATAAGCCTTTCATGTTAAATCAGGAGGAGAAAGTCCTACCTACCATTGAAAACTTAACACCTGAAGCTCAAGCATATTTGGAAGAGGAAACCTATCACCATTCACGAACTTTGATAGCATTTTCCACATATCTAAATAACTTATCACAAAACAAATCAATACACTACATGTTAGGGTTCCATGTTATATTTTTTCATCCTTCACTTTTATAAAAAAATTATGAAGAAAATCCCATTTAAAAAAATGGAGAAAAGTCTTTTAATGAAGGAAGAAAGTCCCTTGTTCCACATAAAATTTAAAAAAAAACTCATATTTTTATAATAAAAGTTTGTGTTAATTTGATAAAAAAAAATCGGAAAATTTTAATCATAATAAAGATAAAAAATAATAAAAATATGAGAGTCCCCTCTTATTATTTAAGTTTATATTAATTTAAGTTTATATTAATTTGATAAAAGAATCTGGAAATTCTAATCATAAAAAATATCAAAAGATAAAAATTTGAGAGCACTCTTATTATTTAAAATTTGACTCATGTTATTTAAAATTGGATGAATTTTTGTACAATAGGCTTATGAATATCTATAATAATAGATCTCATGTCAAAGTGCCTTGATAGATCATATTAGGTCATGTCAAAGTGCCTGGATAGATCATATTAGGAGGGCCACTTACATTAAATAGAATTTATATTAAAATTTAATTAAATCAAATATTAATTTAAAAAAAAATTAAAAAAAAAACTAATTAAATAAATATTAATTTAAAAAAAAACACTAAATGAATTGGATGGGAAAAAAGTTTTGTAATTGTTTCAAGTTGTTTGATTGTTTCGAACTTTGTTAAAGATAAATAAATATGGAAATTTGTTAAACATATATAAATAAATAAACTAGTTAAAGAATTTAATAAATAAATAATAATGATTTTTAACTTTTATTTATGAAATTAAAAAATAATAAAATAAAAATAAATAATAACGATCTTTAATTTATATTTATGAAATTCCCCACTGCGGGTGAACATTAGATTGGTTTTGGGGGAGGCCGAGAGGCACGTGGCAGGGCTCTTAGCCCTCGGTGCTAACACCTCACCACCCTCATCGGACCTACGTTAACCACGCATCTCACATGCACAAACAACATCATACTTATTCGCATCCCTGTGCATCCATCAAACGACGGCTGCGGCTTCTGAGCTAGATGGTGGCAAGTACAAATTTTCAGAGCTTGGTAATTACTTCAGGTCACAAGATTATGATGATTTTGATTGGGAATATTTGGTGGAGTGAGTTTTATGGACATTTACCCTCTCCATGGGAAGGCTATCCCTCGCTGCACTCTCGGGCCCGTGGGGAAAGCTCTTCAGTTTCTGCTGATTAAAGGGTGGTGGAATACTGCGGAAGGGTGGTGCCATCTGCGTGATGTGGTCTGCAATCATGGGTGCTCTCAGGCTACAAACAATCCAGGTAAGCAAAATCTTCTTCCTGCTTTTGGCTTTCGTCTTCAACCCTGGATTTTTCGGTCCTCTTATATTCATCCTACTGAGTGGTTTAGCGAGACTCTTATTCCGGTCGACACTCCTACCACCCTTAAGTTTTATGACGCTCTTCCTCATTGCCCTGTTGGGTCTTCTGCGAACGCCCTTGCCTCTGTTTGTAACTTCCTCTCGAACCTCACTTGTGATTTCTCTTTGCTCTTGTTGATTTCTTTCACGCCCGTCATCATGCCTCCCCATAAGCACTCCCGTTTTGTTCTTACCCTCCAGGACTTGGAAGGCCAAAGCCTATGAGTCCTCCCCTCCGCTTCCAGAAAATGATTGTGGAGAAGAACAAACGTTATAAACAGGAAGTTCCTGAGTTTGTCCAAGCCAACATTTAGAATGCCGAGAGAGAGGCAGAGTTGGAAGGCATTTGCTTGGGACCTGAGGAGATTAAAAATGAATTTAAGGATTTAGTCCCCAATCCTGGCACCTCCATAGGCATGCTCACCTTGTATCAGAAATCCTTGGAGCTGCAGTGGTCGCAAAAGTTTATCCTAGGAAAAACTTTGGCGGAAAAAGACGAGCAACATGGGGAAATTATGCTTCAGCTTTAATATCATGCTGATCTCGCACAGGATTTTGGATAATCAGGCTGAGCTCACCAAAAGACTAGGCATGAAGCTCGAGCCTCATGAACACTCGTTCGATTGATCATGTTCTTTTTTCAGCCCTGGTTTTAGTTTTTCTTTGTTTAAAAAAAACTACTACTGTTAATGGTTACTTTTTATGCTTTCATGAAAGAAACTTTTCTGAGACTTATGAAGAACTCCCAATCATTCTGGTTCAATCTTGTTTCCTTTCGAGGGAGACTGCTACTCTGATCTCCAAGATTGTTTTCCCATAAATGGGAGGGCTTGGTTTTTGCTGTAATTATCTGTTTTTGGCTATCGATGATAATAGAAGGACCTGCTAATTTACAAAAAATAAAAACTTATATTTATGAAATAAAAAATAATAAAATAAAAATATATATAGAATTTGGAAAAAAATTAATAAATAAAAGCCATATATTTATTTGAAATATATCTCAATATTATTTGAAATATATCTAATAATAAGAAGGATCTGAAATTAAATATATATATATATGGAATTTGGAAAAAAAAACATTAAAAAAGCTTGTGTGTAATTCATGTTTATGAATTATGGTATTTGAAATAAATATAATAAGGAAAACGATCTCATGAAGAAATGGGTTGCTTATGTCATCAATTTCATCTCGTGACGTTGATTCATGGATTTGACGAAGGTGTAGTATCTCAATATTGCGAAGAAGTCCGAAGTCTTTTGCAAACTAAAATCGCCCAATCAAATCTCCCAATGAGATCCGAAGTCTCTCCGAGCCAATGAGGTCCAAAGGCTCTTGACCGCTTTTTGAAATAAACACATTGCTAAAATGGCCAATCAAATATAAAGTCTCTCCCTATCAATGCCAAATCAAATTTCAAATCTCTCCCTGTCCTTTGGGGAATACACTTTTGGCCTAACTAACTTTAAAGTTCACAAAATTCGGATGTAACTATAAAAACAATAACAAATTTAACTTATACAATTTATTTTTGTCATTACTGTATAATGAATTTTATACAAACTTAAAAGCTAGATATTTAGCTTTTTTCAGAGTTAAATGTAATTTCAATTCTTGTTTTTGTTATTTGTTAAAAAATTATTTGTATAGCGTCATGTGAGCTACAAGTTTCAATATTTGTTGATTGAAATAATTATTAATGTCTCATTTTGGAACCTTCAAGTTATTTGAAATGAATATTGCAATAGTTATGTATTAGTTGGAAAATTCAATTTGAAAACAAATCAAATAAACATTTTGATAGATATGTAGTAGTTGTAAAATTCAATGACAATAAATAAAATGAACATTGTAATAATTATGTAGTAGTTGGAAAATTCAATGATATGATCAAATAAAATGAATATTGTGATAGTTGTATAGTAGTTGGAAAATACAATGGAAACAAAAAAAAGAATATTGTGATAGTTATGCAATAGTTTGAAAATTCAATGACAACTAAAGGATTGTAGATTTTGTCAAATCTCAAATCGTGCCTACCATTGATCTAAACAGATTTGGTATGTGGTATGTGTATATCATGATATCTTAAACATGCACTAAAAAAATCAAATGTTGTTCTTATAAACATACATAACAATGTGTAATAATTTGTATCAATTTTCAAGTTAAATAGATAACTTTCAAGTCACTCACAATTTTCAATTTGTTATTTCCACAACAAATTTCAAGTTACTAGAAATTTTAATGTTAAGTGTACAACTATCAAGTTATTAACAATTATCAAGTTAAATACATACTTGATTTTCAAACTTTACTAACAATTCTCAAGCTAAATACATATTTAGTTATTTTCAATTCAAGTTACAAACAATTTTCTTGTTTTTAATATATTCTCAAATATTGTACCAACTTTTTATATGCATGAATGTAGGGATAAGTTATATTTTTTTCCTTATAGTACCATAATAATGAATTATAAAAAATTATTTGTATAGCCTCATGTGAGCTCCAAGTCTCAACACTTGATGATTGAAATAATTTTTAATGTCTCATTTTACAACCCTCAATTTCTTTGAAATGAACATTGTGATAGATGTGTAGTAGTTGGAAAATACAACGACAACAATAAAAATGAACATTCTGATAGTTATGTAATTGTTTGAAAATTCAATGACAACAAAAGGGTTGTAGATTTTTTTAAATCTCAAATTCTGCCTACCATTGATCTATTTAGATTTGGTATGTGCTATGTGGTATGTGTATAACATAATATCTAAAACATGCACTTAAAAATAAAATCTTGTTCTTATAAATATACATAACAATGTATAATAATTTGTAACAATTTTTAAGTGGAATAGATCATTTTCAAGTCACAAGCAATTTTCAATTTGTTAATTTCCGCAACAAATTTAAAGTATTTTCGTGGAGGTGATGTATTTGTTGTCATTGAATCCCCGAGTAATAAATAAAATGTGGCATATTATTTGGTGTGGTGCACAAAAAGTAAAAGCAAGTTGGTACGACCCTATCAAGATGGAGAGTTCACGTACGAAATTGGATGCCTAGTTCTGATGGGAAACTTTTTTTAAAGAGTGAAAAAATAGGGTGATTTTTATTTACAAAGATTTTATGCCTGAATATATATCATGCCAATATAGTCATTTGGTGGCGGCAGCTTGAATACATCTAACAAAAATCAAGGTGAAGAGAGGTGAGCCAAAATGGGAGATGGCATAAGTTGACCATGATCGTATTATGGAGACTTGCATTCGTATGGCCCATTGGACAGATGAATGAACTGCACAAGCCACTTGCAACATTGACCTATTTTTCATGCTAACTTGTTGAATGCAATGTTGTAATAAGTTTCTAAAATTAACATGTACATCATCCATTGCAAGTAACTCATGTATGGTTCTACATGGATTTGATTTTGTATCAAGATAATGTGAATGCATATGACTATTATTTCTTAATTTGTCTTCA
Source organism: Pseudotsuga menziesii (assembly GCA_001517045.1). Classification (NCBI taxonomy): domain Eukaryota; kingdom Viridiplantae; phylum Streptophyta; class Pinopsida; order Pinales; family Pinaceae; genus Pseudotsuga; species Pseudotsuga menziesii. The sequence continues at coordinate 40,209 of LPNX010957109.1, forward strand.
TTTATCTATGATCTTTTGTAATAACAATTTTTCATATAGACAATGATCCTCTATTCATTGTGAAGGTAAGTGCCCCATTAACTATACCAAATAACTATTTATAATATAATATTGGTTCTCTAGTTATCCAATGGTTATCCTCAAATTGCAATTTGCAATTGATTTTTTAAATTGTAATGTAATTGAAGTTTATTTTTTAAATTATCAGTAAACATTGCATTTTACATTGGAATTACACATTAAATTAAGACATTGATGTGTAATTCCAATTGAAAATTCAATGTGGACTTACAATTTAAATTAATTACAATTGGAATTACACATCATGATTTAAATATCAATGTCTTTGATTTTGAGTTCAAAGTAAACAAATACTAAAACCCCAATCCCCATTTTTAACATAGTATGTTTTGTTTCCAAAACCATCATATACATGCACAACATTAAACAATACTCATAAAACAAGATTTTGAAAACTTTGATTAAATTCTTTTCTTGATGCCCATATTCATGTGCACACACGAATATGGGTACCCAAAAAATATTTTAATCAAAGTTTGTAAAATATCATATCAAATAGATATTATTAGCTTATCCCACAACTATTAACTATGTGAGTTTCCTTATACTTTAACAAATATGTTAATATGTAAAACATTCATGGGATCAAGCTTTTCAAATTCAACTAAAATCAAGCATAGAATTATAAGATAATCAAATTTAGTAAAACATGATTTCAGCAATAAAATAATACTTGTGAGTAATAGTCAATACCTTGAAGAAGAATCGGGTAAAAGCATTATGACCACCACTTCCTCTATATTTTATACATGTGGATATGGGTCATAGAGTAATTGAAGTTACACATGTGACTGAAATCATGAAAAATGGATATAATGGACCCTTCTCCATATTTTCCATGGTTTCAATCACATATATAAACACCAATCACTCATCTATTATGTTGGATTGTTTCTCTTCCTTGTCTTGACCCGCGGTTCAACAACAACACAATACCAATAAGACACCACAAGACATCGGCCCGATAGAGCAATATCAGTCGGCAACGCCCGAGAGGCAAGCGCAGTGTCACCCTAGATATTTTAATGGGTAACTTCCAGAACCATGTTTCTGCAGTTAGCGAGGGATTATAGTCCCTTGGCGCATAGCCAAGGCGCACGACAAATATGATGGGATGGAATCTTTCACTCTACTACAGGGGCATAGCCAAGTGCCACAGATCACCTGTGCGACAGGACCTTGTCCTTAAACTTTAACAATTGGCGCAACTATGAGACGCAACCAATTCCTTATACTTGACAGATAGTGCACGACTTATATTATACTTAGCAGCTTAACCATGAACTCATACGCAACAGTCCAACAATACTTTTAGACAATCATTCATTCACATTGCGACATCCATTCAAATAAAACTGTAACTCTAATAATATAAGATAAGCAAACATTCACATACACATTCACCATTCAACAACATTCATCCATATAACACAGGAAATAACGTGGAAACCCATCTGGGAAAAACCAACAAGGTGTTCTTCATCTGGCATGAGAAATATAGGTAGCACCTTGCAGCCTGCGACTTGCAGATTGTTCTTAAGATATGTCTTTCTGACTTAATATTCTACTCTCATGCTCTTTGGTTTATTCTCTATCTAGTCCTACTAATCCGCACACAGCCTGGATCGACTCTTCTACTTTACTAGCGTTCTGCACACACAGCTGCAAGATCCGTGGCTCAACAACCTTCTACTTCTATCAGACTCTCCTCTGAGTCGATTATTGAATCTAACTGACTCTAATCTGATATCATCTAACAGAATCTAACCAAAACTATCTGAACGAACTGAACTCTTATACAGAGCATGTTCCTCCTATTTATATCATTTACAAGACCACGCAGGATCAACTAAGTACTACTTAGTTATTACAGACTCAGGTAGCTACAAAAATCTCTATTACATTCAATGTTAGACCATACCTAGCCGTGAGAGTCATGTAATGCATTAAACACAACCTTAACTGGCCACAGAAACATCTTTTAGCTCGTCTGTACCAGTCATAACTAGCCGCAAAACTGTCCTTCCATCTTCTATTGTTTCATACTTTCGTCATCTTCCTTGAATTTTGCCTTTCCAGCATTAACTCTTCTACCTACCGCTTCCACCATCTCTGGATGTGCTTCTCCTCGTCGCACCAACCCTGTTGCAACCTCCTCTTCTCTACGCTTCCTTTCCACCTTTATCCTGCCTTTCTCCGCTGCACACCTGTTTGATCTTTGTGAGCCAGTTCATTTACTTTCTTCTTGACCTGCTTTTCCCTTGTCGCCCACACACTTTTCCTCCTTTGTTTGCGCATCAGCTTCTTCCTTGTGCACTTTTCCTGGCCCAACATGCCCCCAACACTCACATGTGGCTCATCTCGAGCCACTAAGCAAAAATGGATATTTCCGTAAAAAAGTGACTGCTCGCTACTTAAGCTTCCAGCTCGGGCTCTATCCTAGGCTGCGCGGGAGGACCAACCTTGTCCTACAATTCCTTCATCATCTGTTGCACTCTAGCAACTTCTGTTGTTACTTCCTCCACCTATGCAGCCAAGTTCTCCACGCGGTAGGAACTGATATGTTCCGACGGTCTTGCCTCTAGCGACTGTGCCCTATGTTAAAGTTTTGCTGCACAGGCTGAATAAGGCCTGTGAGCCACGCTGCTTCTGACTGGTGTGCCTCTACCTTTGCTTCCCTAGTCTGCTCTTACTCGCGGAGAGCTTGGACTTCTTGCTGCAACTTTTTGATCAAGGCCATCTTTGTAAATTTTTCCTGAAACGACAGCTTCTTCATCTATGCCTTTGTCGCAGTGATTTTCCCGTCAGCTTTTCATGTGCTTTATGTAATCTTGTCTCCAATCTCATCCTCCAAAAGCGCTTCCTAGATCATGGAAATGGCTTCAAATCCCTTAGCACAGAGTTTCTATCCTTGTGCACTTTTCCTAGCCCAACAGGCCCCCAACACTCACATGTGGCTCACCTCGAGCCACTAAGCAAAAATGGATATTTTCATAAAAATGTGACTGCTTGCTACTTAAGCTTCTAGCTCGGGCTCTGTCCTAGGCTGCGTGGGAGGACCAACCTTGTCCTACAATTCCTTCATCATCTGTTGCACTCTAGCAACTTCTGCTCTTACTTCCTTTGCCTGTGCGGCCAAGTTTTCCACATGGTCGGAATTGATATGTTTCGACGGTCTTGCCTCTAGCGATTGTGCCCTATGTTAAAGTTTTACTGCATAGGATGAATAAGGCCTGTGAGCCACACTGCTTCTGACTGGTGTGCCTCTACCTTTGCTTCCCTAGTCTGCTCTTGCTCGCAGAGAGCTTGGACTTCCTGCTGCAACTTCTTCATCAAGGCCATCTTTGTAATTTTTTCCTGAAATGACAGCTTCTTCATCTCTGCCTTTGTCATGGTGATTTTCCTGTCAGCTTTTCATGCGCTCTCTCTAATATTGTCTCCAGTCTCATCCTCCAAAAGCGCTTCCTAGATCATGGAAATGGCTTCAACTCCCTTAGCACAGAGTTTTTGTCCTTTACTTATCTTACCAACAACCTCAAATGTTGCTCTGCTTCGCTCTTTGGCACCTCAGTAGGTGTGCTCAGTACCTTCCTAGCCTGAAGCTCCTCAACCTTATTCTTTAGCTCCACTACAATCCATGACAGTCGAGAAACCTTAGCAGTTGAATCTTCATCTTCATGTCCCACTTCTGGTGGGAACTCTAGGATGGTGCCCTTAATGGTTTCAGCTAGTGCAATACGGCTATGCTCGCATGCCTCAATTTCTTTCTCTTTCTCTTTCAGGAGTGCCTTGCTCTACTTGGCCTTCCTTTGTTGTTTCATTGCCTTATACGCAACAACATTCTCCCGAAGCCGTATTTCAGTCGTGGCTGCCTATTGTAGCTCATAGACTTCACCCAATGAGAGCTTGGATAATTCTATCTGCAGTGTGTCAAACTCTTTGACAACATCATCAAATGCACTCGTTGTTATCCCTATTTCCATTGCACACCCCTGGATTCGTACTTTGATCGGTGGCACTAGTTTTGGTGTTACTAGTGAAACATTGGGATCCACCCCATGAGTTTTGGCCTCAATAGTGGCTTTGATGTCGTTAATGGCCTCTATGAGCTTATTGAGGTGCCCTGCAACTTGACCAGCCACATTCGCTTGCTGCGTATTCAGAACCTCGAGGATTTTCTTGGTGACCTCGGCTATAGCATCTGATAGCGCACGAATATAATCCTATATCAAGGTATCTGTGTTAGCCGTTTTGCTATCTTTCCTCTTTTTGTGCAGTGACCCGTGTTGTTGTTGTTGTTATTGCTGGTAGTTGCGGATATCCTCATCGGTAGGTGTCTATTCTCCATCACTTTGATGAGATCCACCATCACCATTGTTATCATTGTTTCCTTCCTGCGATTGATTGTCTTGACCGTCGCCTCCATTGTTTCCTTGGCCAATTCCAGCATCACCTCCTGCGCCAGCGTTTCCACCTTGGTTAGCTGGTGGGTCTTCTTGGTTTTGTTCTTTAGGCAGCGGCTCTGCCAATGGGCTGCGGGATTCTTTCTCCCACTCCTAGAAAATTGCCTCCACATCATCATCAGAGATCATGAACCCTGCCTAGTGTTCTTGCTTGGTCGGGTCATTCCTTGGCTCCAGGATCATATTATGTGCACCCACCTAGAAATTGATGAAGGCCGCATACCCATGTGCTGTCGCAGCATGGCCTCGGTGGGATCACCTGATAACATCACGCAGTGCCTCGACATGCAGAAAAAACTCGATGTTATTATCCTCCTGGCAAATCTTGTTTTTCTTATCCTCCCACAGGTTCTGGTACTTTGCACCATTGCAAGGTAGTGGGACATCCATTGATTCGTAGTCTAGTGGGTTGGCCCACAAGGTGAATGAGATGAGGATGAGCAGCCAGGAGTAGTGAAATTTGTATTTGGGATCCTATTGTGCTGCATCAGCGATCAGTTCATTCAGCAAGAACTGCGACCAGTTGAAAGTTACACCTTGTGCGCATTGCTCAGCAAGTTCTATCGCTCCAGCAGTACATTCATTTGCCCTCATCTTATGTAACATCTTGCACGATAGGATCCTTGCGGCGAACCGCACGTAGGAGTCTTCGATAGGGGTAATTTAGAATCCCCTACCCATGCACTGCAGATTATACTTCTACTTCATCTTAGTGGTATCCCTGCTCTAGCACAAATACAGCGCAGGGTCGTGCCCTTTCGTTGGAAGTCCTGTGATCGACGTCGACCGAGTATGGTCGATTGAGCCATAGTTACCCTCTATGGAAACATACCAGGAGTTGTTTCACATATGTGTTGGCCTACAGGCTATGGCCAAAATGGGGCCTGAACAGTAAGTTCGTCAACCCTGCTTGGTTGGCTCCAGTAGCCCACTTCATTGGCTTGAGAACCTCAGGCCTAGTTGGCCTGGTCTGAATCGTGACCATGCAGTTATTTCATTCTAAACCCGGCTGCAAGCGAGTGTCATAATCCTCAAATCCCAACTTGGAGAGCTCAAGCATTATGTCCATTAACAAGGGTACGCGCTCAGGGATCCAATGTGCTACTAGAAATAAGTGTGTTTTCATAGGAAGCAACAATGGCTTCGCCTTGGCTTTCCTCAGGTGGACATAGTGCAGGAATCTCTCTTCTTCCTCCTCATCTTGCGGGTCTCTGCAGGGTGGGGATTCCTCCTCCATCAGATCTTCCTCCAGCACGTCCTCCTCCATGGTTTCTTTCCCGATGTTGTCTGCAACGGCCTTAGCCTTGCATTTCCTTGTCATTTCTGGATGGGACAACTCTCGAGCTGCTCTCTCCCTATCCTGTCTCGGCTCTCTGATAGGTTGTGTAGGCACATTTGGTGGTTTCTGGATTGGGTTTGGCACAGGGCCTGAACTAGGGGGTGGAACAGGGGTCGGAGCAGCCATAGCAGTAGGCTTCTTTCTTGATCGCGCCATCGGGTCAAGTTCTGGTTCTCGCTTTAGTTCTTGTACTTTGGGTGATGTGATATATTCTTCAATTGGACACCCCAGATTGGTAGTCACGTTGGATAGCTCACTTGCACTAGAGATCTCTATTACCATGGGTGTCGGCTCACTCTATGACAGGCTTCGACTCTGTAAAATCTCGACTCTGGTTTTTCTTGCGCTTTCTCTCTCTGTGCATAAAAGAATGCTTGATGGCGGAGCCTTGTATTTATAGTCACCTATCCATCCTACAATTGTCATGCGATGGGAGGTCGAGGTTTAATCAATCAAATGGGCTTCTTAGCTGACGTGTTCGTTCATTAACTCGGCAGCTGGAGTGCTTCGTTGTACCTGTCGGCACAGTTATGGCAGTAATGTCTACAATGACTAATGGCACCAAAAATCACATCATCATTCTCCTCGTATCTCATCGAATTAATGATGCTTAGCTATCATAACCGCCTCAATATTTATCGGATATTCACACTTTTATGTCGGCCAGTCTGTCATTCCCTCTTTTTCCTGCACTTTCCGCTTTTTCCTGCGCTTTTCTCTTTTTCCTATGCTTTTAGTTGGTTCCGTCGTAGACGTGCGACAGAACAATTTCCTCCTCTTCGCTTTTTTTTTCACGCGCAGTGTGATTTTACCCAGGGATATTATGACCATCATAATATGGCTTCAGGCAACTTCCATTCACCATACCTGTGACGTAAGTTCTATCTATTCTTTGTTGTTTTATTGTGCCCGCATCAGTGATGTGCGTGATCACATATGGCCCTAGCCAGCGCGTCTTTAAATTGCCTGGGTGTTTGAAAATTTTGATGTCATATAGCCAATGCGTCTTTATCTTGCCGTGACTTTGAATGGTTTCACCCGGATATGGTGATCACGCCACACCTTCTGTCGTTGCTTCTCGACCATCTGATGAAATCCTATGACAAAGCGTTCCTCTTCCATCTGGATGAGCTACATCAACCTCTGTTCAAAAGCATCTTTGTCGACGCAGCAATCCGTAGGCTTGGCACAATAAAATCCATTGGTACAAAACTGCCTGTCCATATACCAATCTAAATGGGGTGTGCCCTGTTAGTCGTTTGCAAGTTGTGCGATACACCCATCGCACAGTTGATACTTTTTTATCCCAATCATCTCGTCACACATTGCATACCTTAGTCAATGCATTCTCCAAAATCTTGTTGAAAGATTTGACCGTTCCATTCGCTTGAGGATGATAGGGCATCATCTTCTTATGCTGGATCTGAAATTTTGCAGTAAGCTCAGCAATCATTTTGTTAACAAAATGTGTACCTTGGTCGCTTAGTAGAGTTTTTGGACATCCAAATATGGTGACTACATTTTCAAATAAGAAATTCATTGTGGTCGTAGCGGTGCAACATTTAACAGGCGCAGCTTCATCCCATCTGGTTAAATAGTCTGTCGTAGTGATAATGTAGCGTGTGCTAGTATTTTTCCCTGGTGGACTGATCGGTCCAACAAAATCAATAGCCCATTTTTCGAAGGCTTTCAGTGTTATCTGTGGTGAAAGCAACATCTCGTCGCGACGTGATGGTTTTCCTGTACTCTGGAATATATCACAATGCTTGCAAAAGCTTTTAGTATCCATGTGTATGGTCTGCCACCATAATCCTTCCTGCAATATATTGCACACAGTTGCCTTTCTTGCGTAGTCTCTACCTGCGACACTGGCATGTGCTTCACTCATCACCCAAGGTCGCTCATAATAAAAAAAAAAAGAGTGGCACAATATTTCATTAGCGCCCAACTTGTACAAGTGTCCCGCGATCAATGTGAAGTCCGCAGCTCTGACAACCAAGTGTTTCTTTTGATTGACAGAGAATCTTGGAGGTGCATATCCTGTACTCAAAAAGTGGATGATAGCATTAAATTCCTTGTTTTGATCTTCCATCATAGTGACCGCAAACAATTGCACATTGAGTAAGTTATCTTCTAGGCTGGTTGGTTCTTCACCACTTTCTATCCTTGACAGGTGGTTTGTCCCAACATTCAATCAACTAGGTTTAACAATGACCTCAAAATCAAATTATTGAAATAGGAGAAGCGATCTATAGATCTTCACCCCCAACACTGTCTTGTTGACTAGGTATTTCAGCATTGAATGATCAGTGTACATCTGGAAGTGTCCACCCAACAAGTAATGTCAGAACTTCTAAAGCGCATAGACCATAGTGAGGCCTTCTCTTTCTGTCGTCGTGTAGTTCTTTTCTGTCGTTGACAGTTTTCTACTAGAAAAAGCAATAGGGTGGTCAAGCACACTCTCTTCTGACTGTGTCAAAACTATGCTGAGCGCGACAGATGATGCATCGACATGAACATGGAATTCCTTTTTTCAGTCCAGGAACACAAGTATTGGTGCAATGGCCATCTTTTTCTTTAATTTTTCCAAGCTTTCCTAGTAAGAAGGTGTCCATTGAAACTTTGCATCTTTCTTCAACAGTTTCCCATAGGTGCAGTGATCTCTGCATACCCTCTAATGAACTTCTTGTAGTAGCCTGTATGTCCTAGAATTGATCTGAGTTGCGTGATTGATGTAGGTGGTGTTAAGTCAAGGATAAGTGCAAATTTTGTTGGGTCGACCAAAATACCGTCGCGGCATACGACGTGACCCAACAGAACACCAAATGGTGCGCATAAAATACATTTCTTGGAATTGAGCGCAATCTGATATTGGCGACAGTGGGACAACATCATGCGCAAACTCTTAATATGGTCTCTTACTAGACCAAAAAAATTCCAATCATCAAAGTAGAATTCAAGAAATTTATGAATAAAATCTTTAAAACCAGAGACTACTGTTCTAGAAAAAATAGCAGGTGCATTCTTGATTCCAAAGGGCATTACCGTATGCTGGTAGCATCTTGATTCTGTGACGAAGGTCATTTTGTGGAGATCCTCCATCGTGATTCTGACTTGATGATAACCATAGAAGCCATTGGTGAATGAATACATCTCTTGGCCTTCCACCGACTCTTTCAAGTACTTCATCTGTAAATGGTGTTAGGAATGGATCGTGCAAGCATGCATCGTTCAACTTCCTTAGGTCGACACAGATCCTCACTTCGCCTGTTGTTTTCTTATCCTTGATCACTATAGTGCTGATCCACTCTGATTCTTCAACAGGTTCAATGATTCCTGCGTCGAGCATGTGATCCAATTCTTCTTTTACCTTCTCTTTATATCTTGGATTCAGTCTAAAGGGTCATTGCTTACTGGGTTTAGCATCTGGTCGCAGTGGTATTTTCATCTCCCCTAGGTCGCCGACTATTCCCTTCATCTCTGAGAAATTGGTAGGGAATAGGTCTTGATACTCATGCAGCAAGTCTGTGATCCTCGCGACTGTCTCTTTGTCCCAATAATCTCCTATATTGGCGAATTTTGGGTTCTTTGGCGACCCAATGTTTACTTTCTTGATTTTCAGCGACTCAAGGAATTGGTCACTAGAAATGACACTTCCTTCCACTGCATGCGTGCCCTCTAATTCCGGTATGTTTATGTTAGTTGGATCTGTTAGAATAATCAACCCATAGTATTTACCCACTTAGACATTATTTCATTTATTTTGTCTTATTTGCCTAGTCCATGAGTCCCACCATGTGCAAGTTGATAATTGCCTATCCATAGAGGTCAAACTTGCTATTATTGACTCATGGAGCGCTTGGGAAAGCCTTTGGAATCAAATCTGCTTTATTCCTGGCCTCCTAGGCGCCCTTCTACGTTTTCTGCTTTATTGCCTGCTTTTTCAGTGTTTTAAGGCACATAGGAAAGCAAGACTAGGTGAGGTGAATCAACTTTGTTGCCTCTTCCTCCTTCACTTATTCCTCCATGAAAAAGCATGTATGAGCTGCCATTTGACCACTCTTTAGCTTGCCCATGCGCCCTTGCTAATTCGTGGGGTCCTTGATAGATTTGGGATCAGCTTTTTACACCTATGGGGGATTTGCCTATTTTGGGTAAGCCTGCTTTATGCTAGATTTGGATGCTTCCTTATGCATTCGATTTGCTCATGTATTCTATATATTCAGCAGCCTATGTTATTACAGGGTTGGCTATTGTACACTCAGTTAATATAATTTTGTGTTACAGCTCCATATTCAGTCTCCATTGTTGATAATTTTGCATGATCAATTGTTAATTGTTGTGGGTGAAATTAATCTACTGCAGGCCTGAATTTATACAGGATCATCATCTAGGTCTCCCGCTAGATTGTAGAAATCCATCCATTGTTGAATGGTCGCACTGCACTAGTGAGAATTGGCCTCTTCGACAGGAATTTCAGCAAATATATTCTCCTTTATCGTTTGAAGCGCAACATCGAATGTAGGTTGCTCATCCGCAAATTTAAATGTTTGTCTAAATTTCTTAGCAAGTCCTTCCAAATATTGGGTTCCTTGTTGCAACTCCATAGATGCATTGGCACGTTCTAGGTGTCATTTCCAACATGTGAATGAAATGGTGAACCCATTCTTATCGTGGGTATTCTACAAATATGGTGCGACACCGATTGATGTGCTCAGAAGGGCTTAAGAGTCTTGTATATTTGTGGCTCACAATGGTAACTTCTTCATTGAATCTGACTTCCATCAACGTTTTTCATTGTGGCCATTATTTTATAAACTACTTGTGTGTACCCCACCATCTGACAGGTGTGGCCTTCAGTACATGATCTAACACAGACAAGCGTCGCGACTCTGTTACAAGTCCTTCGAACTCACTTAAGAAGGTCGCAAGGTTAGGTAAACCCTCATAGGTGGGCAACTCTCATAGCTCATTTTCAACCCATCGCACAGACATTGTAACTCTAGAACACCTTCTCATAGAGACCTCATGTAGCCTATTTTTCCAGTTCTCCAACGCCTCCCCTAAGTCGGATGTACAAGAACTAGCACTCGTCCAACTCAGCTTCCCATCCATTTTCAGATTAATATAGTCTCCTTGCATGGCAGTGACATTGTAGATCTGGTCGAGACAGTCACCCTGTCCCTCATTATAGATAGGATCAACATATCTCTGTCCTTCCAATGGATCAATGGGAGACACTACTCTCATCTCATTATCCTCGAATGAGAGGATCATTGTATTGAATTTGATAATGGTATGATTATCTATGGCCCAATCTATCCCCAACAGCGCGGGATATGGGTTTGTGTCATCAACAATGTTAATGACTTCAAAGTCCGTGAATGTTCGCAACCCTTCAATATCGACAGGAACTTGACTCAATCTACCAATTGGGAGGACCTTGACCTAATTTGCAAGTCACACTTGGATAAGAGACTAGTCCAAGCGCAGCTTGCCCATACTTTTCCAAGTTTGTCGTGTCAAAATATTGACATCAGAACCCAAGTCTAAAATGATATAATCCATGTCGTAGTTGCCTATCTACGTAGTTATTCTTAGCTCGCGTCTGGTTTTGAATTTCTTACTGACCTGGTTAACTTTCTTTTCAGGCTGCGACTCTACTGGTGTTTCTTCTATCAGTGCTTGAGGTTCTGCGATAGCATCTTTGTCTTGAATTAATGTTAAGCAACTTGACAAAAATGACTTGAGTTTACTAACCTTTTGTGGAGTCTTCTTCTGAAATATATGTTGAAATCGTTCAGGAATCTCCCTGACTTCTTCTGATGTCGATGGTTCTTCTAGATCCACAAACTCACGTTGCATGTCCATGAATACTTGCTTTTATTTCTAGACATCGAATGGATCCTTCTTCCATGTCATGGGTCGTACCTGCAGCTGTAGTTGTTCTTGCGGGGTTTCTTGATCGGCTCCGGTCGCAACACCTCCTCATGTTATGACAACAACGTTTGGATATCTTGGTTCAGTAGCAATCATCTAAATGTTCAAGTTAGGATTTAGGTTTGGGTTCGGATTTTGTGCAGGATTAGGACCTGTGATGGTTCCAATATGCCACTTTGTGATCAAATGAGGACAGTGCTCCAAATTATGGTCTTGTACCTTATAGTATGAACATGTCTTCGTAGGTTCCAAGAAATATCTAGCATTGTGACCTGGTTGTCCATAGTTATAGCATGTAACCTGACCTATTCCTCTACCAAATCCTCCTCCTCCTCCTCCTCTACCTCTGATGTTTCTGCCACCCCTTCCTTGAGGGTGTGGTTGTTGTGGTGGGTACTGACTCTGTTGATATTGCGACTGATAGTTATTATGCTGCGTATATGGTTGTGGCGGCGCATAGTGAGGTTGGTACTGGTTTTGATACTGATTGGGAAGGAAATGCATAAGCTGATATGATGCTTGTGTCGGTTCAGCCTGATGCTGCCCCTCATTCTTTATTAAGAAAGTATCAATCGTCTTTTCCTTTAAGAGCTGGTATGCTCTGCAATCCTTCTCTTCATGCCCTACTGACTTGCAAAATTTACAAAACAGGTTTGCGAGAGTGATTACAATATTTTGTAAGTATAGACAGTCTTTGTCATGGTGTCCTCTAGTGCGGCATATGCCACACCAAGTAGTCCATGGGCACTTAACGGTTTTGGCGCACTAGATGAGACGTAATTCATGAAGGTCGGACAATTATCCTTGGTGTGTCCGTCCATTCTACATTTTGTGCACCATAAATATTCATGAGCTTCCTTACCCTTCTTGATGTCTTGAAGATGTATCGTTAGATTAGCCAACTTCATTTCCAAGTCTAGCGCTTCCATCTGTGACTCAATATTTTGTTCCATTAATGGGTCTCGAATGTGTGGCAATAACGTAGCAATAAACCACTCCTTATGCTAAACATCTGACATCTGGAAACTTACCTTGGCCATCAAAGTCTTAAACCGATGGTAAAATTCCCATACTAACTCTGCCAATGCTTGTTTGATTTCCTTGATCTCAGTGATACAATGCAACTCAAATTTAGGTTTTGTGAAATCATAGATCATTGTGGCTCGTATATCCTTAAGTGTTTTCTATGGTGTTCCTGGTGATACCACGTAGGACTTCATAAACCAGTTGAGCACACGACCCCTTAGAGTCGTGATCATTTGCGCTTTCTTTAAGTCTGCATTCTAAACCAAGCGAACCAAACTTCACAGATGAAACAATGTTGGTCTGGATATTCTTCTCCATTTCCATTGAATGTGGGTAACCGAATATCCACCCCATCCATTGAGTTGGTGTCAAGGTTATCTGATGACTGATTAAATGGGGGTGTTTTCTCTTGCGCGCTAGTCGTTGTGCTAGCGCTATCAGTATTAACAAATCTTTTAGGATATGAGGCTCTATACCTTACCTCTGGAAATAATCCTGGTGTGATGTAGTTGCATCCTAACCTTGGTGTCTCATCGATCTCTTTAGAGTCTTCTGATCCTTTCGAGATCGGTTTATAGTCCTCCTCTTCATCGTAAGACCATTCATTTACCTGCAGCTGAAGTTTGTGCTCACTCTCTTCGAATAGACTAGGATCTCATCGACCTTCCTCTGTCTTTCTTCTCTTCCCTAATCTGAATCTCCTTCCACTCCTTAGGAATCCAGCTTCTAGTTCAGGTTCTGTATTTCCTGGGAACATCTCAACTCACAATTTCCCATTTTCTTGACATGTCGTCTGCGACATAGCCTTCCTCCGGGGTATCTGAATCAAGTACTCAACTGCAAGATACCCTTCTCATAAATGAGCATCTTGATCCATGTACTGATATACAACAAGTATCCTCTTCGGGGCCCTTGGAAAAAATTTCTTTCAACCTCACTATATGAGGTTATTGCCTCTACTGCAAACTCAGTAATATATCCTTGCAAAATACTGTCTACCTAAAAATCAGCAGCTCTAGAGATGGTGTTACTTACACTGGTTACTTTTTCCACCAACTGATCACTCCACTCAACTACTTCTCTTCTCTCGAAGTTTGTTTGCCTTCTTGTTGATCTTGACAGCTACTCATGCAGTACAATGGGAAACTCTGCAAATAAGATCTCATGAATATCCGAATATATGTATTCGTCCACCCATTTTTCTACACTCAACTGAGATCCTGCACTCTCTTCTTGCATGAATGCTAGCATCTTAGACTCCACCCAGTCCTCTATCTCATTCTTTGTCAGATGCCACAACATTTACCTTGACTCAAATGGTTAACTGTCCCAGCAACAGAACCATGTGTTGGCCTCTTTCTCTTCCTTGTCTCGACTCACAGTTCAACAACAACACAATACCAACAAGACACGACAAGACATCGGCCTGACAGAGCAAGCTCAGTCGATAACGCTTGCGAGGCAGGCGCAGTCTCACCTGTGATATCTTAGTGGGTAATTGCTAGAACCATGTTTCTGTAGTTGGCGAGGGATTAAAGTCCCTTGTCATGCATCCAAGGCGCTTGACAAAGATGATGGGATGGAGTCTTTCACACTGATATAGGGTCACATCCAGGTGCCACAGATCACTCGTGCGACACGAACTTGTCCTCAAAATTTAACAATTGGCTCAACTATGCGACGCAGCCAATTCCTTATACTTGACAGACAGTGTGCGACTTATATTATACTTAACAGCTTAGCCATGAACTCATACGCATCAATCCAACAATACTTTTAGACAGTAATTCATTCGCACTGCGACATACATTCAACATCAAATGCAACTGTAATAATATAAGATAATCAAACATTCACCATTCAACAACATTCATCCATATAACACAGGAAATAACATGGAAACCCATCTGGGAAAAAACACCAAGGTGCTCTTCATCTGGCATGAGAAATATAGGTAGGACCTTGCAGCCTGCGACTTGCATATTGTTCTTAAGATATGTCTTTCTGACTCAATATTCTTCTCTCATGCTCTCTAGTTTATTCTCTATCTACTCCTACTGATCCGCACACAGCCTGGATCGACTCTTCTACTTGATTAGCAGTCTGCGCACACAGCTGCAAGATACGCGGCTCAATAGCCTTCTACTTCTACCAGACTCTCTTCTCAATTGACTACTGAATCTAAATGACTCTAATCTAATCTCATCTAATAGAATCTAACCAAAACTGACTGAAGGAAGTGAACTCTTATACAGAGTGGGTTCCTCCTATTTATATCATTTGCAAGACCACGCAGGGCCAACTGAGTACTACTCAGTTATTACAAAATCAGGTAGCTACAACAATCTGTATTACATTCAATGTCGACCCATACCTAGCAGTAAAAGTCCTATAATGCATTAACCATAGCCTTAACTGGCCGCGGAAACATCTTTTAGCTTATCTGTACCAGTCATAACTAGTCGCAAAACTATCCTTCCATCTCATGTTGGTTTGTCCTTCCTCTATATTTCTTAACTTCCTCCTGTCCAGCATTAACTCTTCTACCTAGCGCTTCCACCATCTCTGGATGTGCTTCTCCCCTTCGCACCAATCGTGTCGCAACTTCCTCTGCTCTGCGCTTCCTTTCCACCTTTATCCTACCTTTCTTCGTCACGCGCATGTTTTATCTTTCTGCATCGGTTCATTTACTTCCTTCTTGACATGCTTTTCCCTTGTCACACGCACACTTTTCCTCCTTTGTTTGCGCATCAACTTCTTCCTTGTGCACTTTTCCTGGCCCAACATATTATATCTATAATCCCTCTCTACTAGTCTTGGTTTGAATTTTTATGAAACAAACAAAGTGAAATAAGCCATGGTTTGTTGTTGTATTATACATATAACTATTTTATATTCTTGAGGGTTTAACCCATCCCTCGATCAATTTTTCAATAACTCGATCGAGTTATATGCTAAACCCTCACTCGAGGTACTTTTAAGCCCTCGATTGAGGTATTTTTAAGCCATCAATCCAGGTATTTAAACATCGATTGAGGGTTTAGAAACAAACTCGATCCGGGGCTTGTTGCACATATTTTTTGAACCCTACTTGCCAAATAGAATGAAGCACATTCATGGAATCACCCACTTGTAATTAATGACATTAAATACTTCAAAGGAACATGAAATAAATCCCATGAAATCACATCATGAAAATAAGTTCCATATCCTACATGTAACAACATATTAGTTTGAGGTACATTTCAACAATATAAACAAATGCTAATGTATGCATCATTGATCCTTGTACCAACATATTTTGTCTTGTATCTACCAGCTTGGCAAGACCAATAATATCAGTTATAAGAACTACAACTCAACAAGACCTTTACCACATCTCAAGAACACACATAAGAGTACTTGACTCTTTAAGGAAACTGGATGTGTAAGTTCCACAAGCCAACCAACTATAGGAACTCATCAAACATATGATCTTTTATTCATCAGCCACCCCAAGCTGGGAAACGACATCATTGGGACAAATGGGAGCTCAAAATCCTTTCTGGATTTCTCCTTATTGACTGGACATCATGTCCTTAGCCATCCCAATCAATCAATCACATGAAATTCATCAAGTACATATTCTTTCTACAAATATACATGAAATGCATCATGAATACGGTCCATAAAAAAGATACATGAAATTCATCTAAGATACATGAAATTCATTTTGATCAGTCAGTCACATGAGATGCATTACCAAGATGCGTTTACATGATTTATCACTCAAATACTTTTTCTACAAGATATTTTTCCAATAAGGTGAATGAACTATCACTATGATATTTTCGAAAGATTCCTTTCAACAAAGGTATTTGGTATAACACAGGGATACCCTAGCAAGATAATTTCAACAAAGATCACAAGAATAATTTTTTTCAACAAGATCACCTGGATAGTTTTCTAACAAATATTCTTGCATAACATTCTACATGATTAAGATTGGATATATAAGGATACATTAATTACATATTCAAAAAAGGTAATTGAATCATACTTTAATCAGTCGCATGGTTAGCACATACTTTTCAACAAATATATATGAAATACTACTAAGATACTACTAGGATACCTTTCAATAAAATCACAGGAAATTTCACCAAGATACTACCAAAATACCTTTCAACAAATATCACAACAATACCTTTCTAACGAATATCACAAAGATATTTTTATTGCAACTTGATCATAAAGATCACCTGAACACTTTATGCACTTTAATGTAATAGGAAAAGCGAACTTATATGCAACAGTTCCAGTCTAACTAAGAAACCAAAAATGGCCATAACAACTAATAGTTACCATAATAATTTTTATCTCAACACAAAGCATAAGTATACATTAAAAAACCATTATACATCAAATAATAGTAATCAATATCAACCAGTAATATCAACCAATATCGATCATACATTAGTCGTCATGTATACATTGACCATATAGACATCGGTCCATAATACACCAATTCATAATACATCAACCATATATCAATTATACACCAATATCAACCAATGAAAACCATACATGCATCAATTAACCATACAAACATCAATCATAGTACATCAACCATAATACATCAACCAAATACACCAACCAAATACACCAATCAGATTACATAAGTCATAATACATCAATTGGAATACATTGATCATAAGAACTAGGAGAAACCAAGTCTAATACCATATGCATCGAATAATTCCTCATTAAATCACACCATACCATTATCACAATGTCTTATATA
>LPNX010957109.1:58527-139621 GCA_001517045.1 Pseudotsuga menziesii
ACACACTGTTAGATTTTTATCATTTAAGCTAGTATTTACTTAGGATCTTTAACTGAGAGAATAACAAGCACAACAATCAAACACATAAGACAATGAACACAAATATTTTCCTTGGGGAAACCATAAAGGAGAAAACCCCGCAACTTCCTCGGAGATAGAATCAGCACCAAATAGCAAATCCCCAAAAACAGTAAGATGATATCCTGACAGCAGTAGCCTCTTTGTTTCTAACCCCAGCAACTTCTTCTTCCTCAGCTATGCACTACAACTGAGTGTGAGTGAGTGTGTGATAAATAGAGAGGCTCACTCTCTATTTATACTAATTCCTGACTTGACAATGACTCACTAGGGCCGACTTCTCTAGGAGAGTCTAATAACAATAGTGCCTTGGAACTGCGGGGACTTTAACCCTTGAACAATAGGAGGGTTACCCACAATGACTTGACATGACTTGTTTACATTATAGAACCTCTCGATAGGAACATCAGGGCATGACATGACTCAAATACATTATACACACTTCTCGGAATAAACATCAGGGTACAAGACATAAGATATGCAAGTGAATACATTCCGAAGTTACAAATACATCAACACTCCCTCTTAACTAGGAAGGTATTATTTCGACACAATTTTCAGCATTGGTCTTATTCTCTGTATCGACTGGATCATCTCGTCACCTTCATCTTCAAGTTGTCTTCATCTTCAAGTCTTCTTCATCTTCAAGTCATCATCGTCTTCAAGTCTTCTTCATCTTCAAGCCATCTTCATCTTTAAGTCATCTTATTCTTCAATTCTTCTTCATCACGAGATCTGGATCATCACGACTGCTGGATCATCACTGCTGGATCATCATCACATCTGGATCATCACTTGATCTAGATCATCATCAATTCTGGATCATCATCATCGGTGCTATCTCATAATGGTGTTATCTCTCGATTCTTCTTGTCACAGGAAGTTCTACAGAGCCAGCCCTTTTTCATGATGGTTGTAGGCATACCCTTCATGTAGGTCTTCAGCACTTATATCTGACCCTAAGTCAGAATGGCCCTCCTAGCTCTTACATCTGACCTCATCTTGTTACAAATGCATTCCCAACACTCACATCTGACCTCATCTTCTCAGAAAATCCCAGCACTCACATTTGACCATGTGTAAACACATCGCGCTAGAATGGCTCAGCACTTACATCCAACCTCATCTTCTCGGAAAGGCTCTACCCTTACATTTGACCTCATCTTGTCAGAAAGGCTCTGCACTTACATCCGACCTCATCTTGTCAGAAAGGCTCTACACTTACATTCAGCCATGTTCAAAAACATCGCATCGAAAGGGCTCTCAGTCCTAGACTGAGGATTCCTGGTAACTGACCAGGTGCCTCCATTCTCCCAGAGAATGGCATCAGACCTTATATCTGATCAAGTGGGAACACATCCCTCAATCACATCAGAATGGCCATGCACTCACATCTGATCATGTAATATTACATCCCACAGTCATATCAGAATGGTCGTAAGTCCCAGACTGAGTATTCCTCGTAACTGACCAGGTGCCTCGATTCCAAGAATGGAATTCAGCACTTATATCTGATCATGTAGGAACCAATCCTACTGTCACATTAGAATGGATCAACACTCACTTCTGACATGGAAGGAACCAAATCCTCTCACCATGACAGAATGGCTCAGCCCTTACATCTGGCCATGGAAGGAACCTAATCCTCTCACCATGTCAGAATGGCTCTAGGTCTCATCATTTCCCTTTAGAGGGAACCTCAATCTGGAGAACACCAAGCTTCTCCCTGAAGTACTCAAACTTCACTCTAGCCAATGGCTTTGTCAACACATCAGCTATCTATTCATCCGTCGCAACATACTGAAGCTTCATTGCTCCTCTCTGCACCATATCCCTAATATAGTGATACTTGATCTCGTTATGCTTCGACTTGTCATGGAACACTGAGTTCTCTGACAACTTCACACAACTCTGGTTGTCTCAATATATACAAGTAGCATCCAACTAGATCAAATACATCATACAGCAACTTTCTCAGCCACACTACCTCGCAACTAGTTGAACAAGCTGTGACATATTCTGCTTCAGCTGTACTCATTGCCACACAGGAATGCTTCCTGCTAAACCAAGAGATCACACCTGATCCCATACTGAAGCAACATCCTGAAGTGCTCTTCCAATCGATGGAACTACTTGCCCAATCTGAATCAACATAACCCAATAGGTTAATCTTCCTTCTAATTTTCCTCGTACTTGAACCCATAATCAACTGTACCCTTCAGGTACCTCAGAATATGCTTTGCAGCAATCAAGTGAACATGTCTCGGATCTGTCAGGAACTGGCTCAAGGTGTTCACAGCAAAGCAAATATATGGTCTTGTGCTCGTCAGGTACATCAAGGACCTAATAATCTGACGATACATCGTAGCATCAACCGCTTCTGATGAAGCATCACTCAATAGCTTCAGGTTCGATGCCATAGGTGTGGTTATGGCCTTGCAGTCCATCATCCCGAATCTCTTCAGAATCTCTACTGCATACTTCCCTTGTCCAAGGAAGATTCCATATGTATTCTGCCACACCCCCATGCCTAAGAAATAGTGCATCATACCCAAGTCTTTCATTTCAAACTCGGCAGCAAGTTTCCTCTTTGTATCAACAATCAACCCATCCATACTTGTTACAAACAGATCATCCACATATAGTAGGAGTATCACTGGATTACCATCTTCAACCTTGTAGTAAAGGTTGGAATCTGCTTTACTCTTGGTAAAGCCCAAACTGGATAGAAAGCCATCAATTTTTCCGTACCATGTCCTGGGTGCCTATTTCAAACCGTACAGGGGTTTCTTCAATCTACACACATGAGACTCCCTGTCATGTGTCTCAAAACTAAGTGGCTGCTCCACATACACTTCCTCTTCTACTACACCATTCAAGAAAGCAGTCTTGACATCCATCTAGTGTATCTTCCATTTCATCACTGCATCCAAAGAAAGTACTGATCTGATGGAAGTGTATCTAGCTACAGGTGCAAAAGTTTCTTCATAACATATTCCTTCTTTTTGGGAGAAACCACGAGCCACGAATATTGCTTTATACTTCTCTATGCTGCCATCTGTAGCATGCTTGATTTTCTAGATCCATTTGGAAGTTACAATGGACTTCCCTTCTGGTCTTGGGACAACATCCCAAACATCATTCTTCATGATCGATTGATACTATTCGAGCATGGCCTCCTTCCATTCTTTCCTTTCTTCCGCTTCTTCATAGTTGGAAGGTTCTTTATTAATAATGTCACATAGAAAGGCTACATAACTGGAGCAAGACCTATTTCTCTTTCTTCCTCTGTGTGTTTCTTCTGAAGATCCATATCTTTCTGCGCCTTGGATAATTTCACATACCCAAACAGGTTTCCTCTTATGAGGATTCTTCTCTTGAGGTGGATTTATAGGTTCTTGAGGTTCTTCTAATTCTAGATCTTCTTCTTGAATTTCTTTGTTCATGGTTGTATCATGAATTCTGGGTGCTCTTGTTTCTTCAGGTTCTTCAGTCAGTCTCTTCCTAGATTTGATGTAGGTTGAATCTTCGTCAAATGTTACATCTCTGCTAATGTCAATCTTCTTGAATCCTGGGAAGTATATTGTGTAATCACTCGAGCTTTCAGAGTATCCCACAAATATACCCTTCTTTCCTGAAGGATCTAACTTCGTCCTCTTTTTTTTTGGAATGTGTATGTATACAAGACAGCCAAATATTCTGAGATGGCTGACTTTTGGTTTCTTGCCGGAGAAGACTTATTCAGGTGTCTTTTTCTTGAGTACTCTATGTGGAGTACGGTTCTATACATACACCGCTGTTCTGGCAGCTTCTTCCCATAGATGCATGGGAATATCTTGATCATGAAGCATGGCCTTTACTGCTTCCATGATCATTCTATTCTTTCTTTCTGCAATCCCATTATGTTGTGGATTATATGGAGTGGATAACTCCCTCTTAATCCCTCAATCTCTGCATAGCTCTTTGAATTCATTTGATGTGAATTCTCCGCCATTATCTGATTGAAAGGTCTTGATCTTATTTTCTGTGTGATTCTCAATCAAGGCTTTGAATTCCTTGAACTTGTTGAATACTTCATCTTTGTTCTTCATAAAGTATATCCATGCCTTTCTAGAAAAATCATCAATAAAAGAAACACAGTATACATACCCGCTTAGTGAACTGGATGACATTGGACCGCATACATCGGAGTGGATAATTTCCAAGATTCCTTTTTCCTTGCTCTCGCTACTTGGAAATGTCTTCTTTGTGTTCTTTCCTTTCACACATCATTTGCATACACCTTCATGTTTTGTTTGCAATTCTGAGAGACCTTCAACAGCTTTGCTTGCAAGTGGTAGTGCTTTGTAATGCACATGTGCAAGCCTTCTATGCCAAAGCTCATTTGGTTCTACCAAGTCATGAACCAAAGCTTGTTATGGTTGTCCCTTTAATTTGTATAGTCCTCCTTCTTGTTCCCCAATCACCACTGCATCATAAAAGGACTTTCCCTTTGGCCACATGAGGACTTCGCAATATACAAATGCAACCCTCATTCCTTTTGCATCCAATGCATATATGGAAAGGAGGTTCTTCTTTAGTCTAGGTACAAACAATACATCTTTCATCTTGATAGACTTTCCAGAGTCTAGCTTATATGAGGATTCACCACTACCTTTTATCCGATTTTCACCTTGTGAGGTGATTCATGTTCAGATAATTTCACAAAGGATTCCTTGAATCCTATCATATGTTTGGAAGCACCACTATCTATAATCCAATCATTGCTGCCATGTGTGATAGTTCCCGTGAGAGCAGAAATCATAACATATTCTTCATCACTTGAAGAATCATCACTGTCTTGTCTGTTTCTCTTTGTGGAAGGTTCATGATCCTCTACAGCATGAGCATGATGTCTTCTCTTGTTTCCCTTCTTCTTGTGAGAGCTAATTTTGTTTCTAGGACAATATCTAGCAAAGTGTCCTCTTTCATCACATGTATAGTAAATTAACTTGGATTTATCTCTAGGCTTTCTAAAGTTATTCCTTTGATGAGAGTACTTACCTCTGTGGTGGCTAGATCTGGTTTTCTTGGATTGTATTGTGAGAGCTTGATCTTCACTTACCAAATTTTCTTCTCGAGCTGCTATCTGAGCTTCTTCTTGAGAGCATTCTTCCCATATTCTGATGAACTTGACTAACTTCTTTCTGGCACAGATCCCTTGAATGAAAGAGTCCCATGTCCTAGGGAGACCATTCAAGGTGGTCATTACAATCTCTACATTCTCCACTTCTTCATCTACTACTTCAAGTTTTTCTTTGATTTGGGAGACCCTTGTGAAGTATGACTATATGGTCTCTGCATTCTGGATCTTCACATTCTTCAATTGGTTCCTCAAGGTCATCTTCCGGTTTATGTTCTTTCCTTCAAACAATTTGGTTAGGGAATCAAACATAGCTTTAGGTGTCTTTAGGGAGGACACTTGTGGTATGAGGTTATCCTTGATTGAATCAGCAATAATCCTCTTAGCCATAACCAACTTCTTCTTGTGTAAGGCCTTAGCCTCATCTCCCTCTGGAACTGGAATCTCCTCATTGATGTAGGAGTCCAACTCATTTTCTTCCAGGACCAGGGAGATCCTATACTTCCAGGCTCTGAAGTTATCAACTCCCTCAAGCTTTTCATTAAGCTTGGTATGATGAGACATCTTAACTGAGAACCTCAAATGGAAATACAAAAGATTTAGATCTTACCAGGTCAAGATGTCGGATCTGAATCTGGAGCTAAATTTATGCAGTGTTGGATCAAGAGCATATTAGGGTTTGACTTTCCCGAAGTTGTGTCCAACCAAATGCTTTGATCTTGATCTCTAAACTTCAATTTTGAGGAGGAGATCAATCCAGTCCTGGGCTCACTCAAAAATTCCACTTCTATGGAAAGCCCTAATTTCCGGCACCAGTGTCGGGTCAAAAACTGAAAATGCTCAGAATCAGATTCTGCTTCGACAGAAAGATGCGCCCTGGGGAGAAGAGTCAGGCCAACCTTCTTTTGCTGAAAATATGTGGAGAGAGATCCAAAAAGTAGGAAGCCCTAGTTTCCGCAGTTGCACAGTGTCTTCTTCTCAGGTTAGCTTTGATACCATGTTAGATTTTTATCATTTAAGCTAGTATAAACTTAGGATCTTTAACTGAGAGAATAACAAGCACATCAATCAAACACATAAGACAATGAACACAAATATTTTCCTCGTGGAAACCATAAAGGAGAAAACCCCGCAACTTCCTCAAAGATAGAATCAACACCAAATAGCAAAGCCCCAAAAACAGTAAGATGATATCCCGACAGCAGTAGCCTCTTTCTTTCTCGCCCCAGCCACTTCTTCTTCATCATATATGCGCTACAACTGAGTGTGAGTGAGTGTGTGAGAAATAGAGAGGCTCACTCTCTATTTATACTAATTCCCGACTTGACAATGACTCACTAGGGATGACTTCTCTAGGAGACTCTAATAACCCTAATGCCCCAAAACTGCGGAGACTTTAACCCTTGAACAATAGGAGGGTTACCCACAATGACTTGACATGACTTGTTTACATTATAGAACCTCCCGATAGGAACATCGGGGCATGACATGACTCAAATACCTTATACACACTTCCCGGAATAAACATCGGGGTACAAGACATAAGATATACAATTGAATACATTCCGAAGTTACAAATACATCAACACACACACACATCTCTCATAACCTCTTATATTCACCAATGAGATGCTCACACAAATAAAATCACAATAACAATTAATCAATGATAAGAGAATTACAAGAATAACACATAGTCATCATTTCCTCCCAAGTGGAAAATCCACTAACAATCACTCAGATAAGTTAAGATATTGACATGCCACTTTGCTTCTCATGCATAGGCATGCTCAAATGACCAATAATGCAATAATAAACATACTACATGCATAAAATAAAAAGGAGAATGGTAAACACCATTTAGACAAGTGTCACGTTTCTTAAAAATAGCCAAGGGGTTACTCATTTAGGTAACCACTACCTTCCAAGTGGCACAACATCCCCAGACATAAAAGTATTCACTCAAAATAAACAATAAAGGACATAAAGAGTATATTTCCTATTAATAACATCCATATTAGTAATAGTAATACTGCATCATTTTTACATATATATCATACTAATACATATAGAAAATACTTCATAGTTTTACTTATAATTATTATATTATACTACATATAATATATCTATAGAAATTGTATGCACAACTCACTACTTTGATTAGATATACTTACATCATCAAATTTAAATGCATTATCATACACATATACTACATATATACCAATATATACCTCATAATACTATACAACATATACGATATTATATCATAACGATGTATATCATTAAACATATATATTATATACCTGATTTTCTGTTGTTTTCTATTTTGATTATGACATATGTATGTTGGATTTGGAGATTGTCACCTATTATTTTTTTTTTGTGCTGACCCTTGGGGTATTTCTGTATTGACTGAAGATGTAAAAGGTTCCTTTGATTCAATGAATACCAAGGAATGGTTTTTTCGATTGAAAAAAAAAACATATATATTATATACTTACTCTATTACATAGTAAACACTTATACATCTAGTATACGCATTCCATAAACAATTAAAGACAAATTTTCCTAGTTTCCAAATTTTAATTTCAAAAAGTTTCAATTTCAAAATGTCAGTATCCAAGTAGGAGTGCAACTTTAAAGGAGGTCTGCTCACAAAATTTTTGAGACACTTAATAGATCATATGCACCGATACCATACAAAAGGTATTAAATCATGAAAATAAATCCTCCCAAAACCAATCCAATCATACAATAAATCGATCTTTAATATATTGACTTTTCAAATTAAAAAGCAGGATGCACCCAAATTGGTCTCTGAAGTAGGGATTAGTCGACGCTTCTTATTATTCCATTAACATAAGGGGGGTTAATTTATTTCACAATACACATTTATAATCTCAAAATGCATATAAACTGAGTTATAAATCCATAATAGTCCCAACAACTACAAAGTTGGATCCTGAGCTCTGCTACCACTCTGTAGTGTACCTGACCCTAAAACCAAGGATAGGGACACCAAGTGACTAGGGGGAAGGTTGAAACGAGTCAAATCACAACAAAATAATGTTTCTAAGGCTAGGCAATCATTCCATCAAGCCAATTAAAATAAATTAAACATTCAACCTTTTTAAAAGATATAATAATACAATGCAATTATTTTTTCGCGATGCACATGAGAAGCTAGGAAGATGCAACAACTAGATTTACACTTAGAATTAAACATTAATTTAAATTTAATATAAACATTAATTAATCACCTGCAGGATTATACCTATAGCCATCTAATCCATCTATAAATAAGATTATGTTAATTGCAAAATCAGAATTACTACATTAGTAAAACTAGAATTGCAGCACTTAGCAATTACATAATTGCAACGCTTATTGAACCAAATAAGAAGGTTTTCATATACATACATTTTAAAATGATAAGACATAGAACTTCATGGATATCTACATCCATATAACTCATTCAAAATCAAATCATGGCTGCATTAAAAATCAGATCCCACAAAGCATACAGAAACTAGTTAATTTCACCAGAAATATCATTAAATAAGCATTTGATTCTCTATAAAACCAACTATGAGCCCAAAATAAAAGCATATAATCCTCTAAAGGAACTCTACATCCACCAAGGGAACACTATCATGATCAATTACAACCATAAAATATAATGAAAAACAATCGATGCATTCAAGTTTTCAAGCAAAAACTACTCAACTAGTGTTCCAAAAACTCAACATTTCAACAATGAAATTCATTCAAAGATCAGATCAAACACTAAGGGTGCATTTTCAATCTAAAACACTGAAAATAAACATGAATAATAGATATGGAATTTTCCATCAAAATCATAGATGAAACAACTAATGTTTCCAACAAATTCCAAGTGGAAAACCATATGATCTTGCATTCGTTCATTAACAAATTGAGAAGCTATTCAATGGAGTTTATAACAACCACCAGGCACATTACTTTCAAAAAAATGTAACTGCAGAAGGTATTATATTTTGTATTATTTTATTATTATTATTATTTCCCCTACTGGAGATGTTGTTCCTTCGATTAGGGATGTCATTAATGTATTTGGTCATGTAAAGTCTTGAGGTAAAAACTCCATTGTAAGTCGGGTCAGTAGTACCCACAAAAGTATTATCAAAATGTATTTTTTATTCTTCCAAGAAAAGTCCCCTAGTAGAAAGGATAAGTCGGTCCTTCTGGGTTATTATGCATCTCAACCGATTAGTATAAATATGAGAGGAACCTACCTCATTTGGACACACTAAGCACTCAAGCAAGTTCGCTAGAGAGAGGAGAAACATTCCATCTAAGGTGAAGGAAGATGTATAGTCTTATTTCTTGGGTCTTATATTGTACTTGGTTGAAGTCTATATCTAGGAATTTTTGCTTGGTTTTATTCCTTGCAAGGGTTTCCCAAGATAAATCTCTATGTTCTATTTTCTAGTGTGCTTGTTGTTCCTCCAGTGATCCTTTGTTTTGGAATAACATATTTAAAAATAAAAACTAACATGGTATAAAATCCAACTAGAAAGAAGACATTATGCAGTAGCTCATCATGCATTCCAAAAAGCTAGGGTTTAATATTTCAGGAAATCTCCTCCACAGATCAGCTGGAAAAGAAGGGACATTTAAATCGCCCTAGGAGGGTCATCTTTCTATTGAAGCAGTTTTCAATTCTAAGGATTTTCATTTTTTGACCTACCAGTAGTGTCGAGAGAAACTAGGGCATCAAATTTTTAAAGTTCCATCCTCATATTCAAGAAAATTAAGATATAGTCTAGCTCGCCTAGGGTAGGCGCATGTTTTCTTCCTTTCATCTCTACAAGTGATCTTAGCTAAAAAATTAGGGTTTTCCAGTCAAACCCTAGGTCATCTAGAAGTTGGTTCTAGAAGTAGTCCACAAAATGGTAAGTACTATATACTACATTTCCATTTGAAGTTATCATTCATTAAAGATGACAGACAATACCAAGCTTGATGAAAATATTGAAGGAACTGAGAATTTCAGAGCATGGAAGTATAGAGTCATGCTCATTCTTGAAGAACTTGGCCTAGAAAGTTACATCAAAGAAGAGGTTAAGGAACTAGAGGGAGATGAGGCAAAGCCCAAACACAAGAAGAATGTGATCAAATACAAGAGGATCATAGTTGATTCTATCAAGGATCAATTGATCCCCTAAGTGTATTCAAATAATACTCCAAATGAAATGTTTGATGCACTAATCAGTCTATTTGAAGGAAAGAACATCAACAGAAGAATGACCTTGAGAAACCAACTCAAGGGTGTGGAGATGCAAAAGGCATAAACCATGCAGTCATACTTCTCTAGAGTATATCAAATCAAAGAATATTTAGAATATATTGGTGACATGGTAGAAGAAGATGAAGTTGTGGTGACCACCCTAAAATGTCTTCCAAGAGAATGGGATTCCTTCATCAAAGGAATATGTGCTAGAAGAAAGATAACCAAGTTTAGCAAGATACGGGAAGAATGTGTACAAGAAGAAGGAAGGTTATCAAATAGATAAGAAAAGTTAAATGAAGATGAAGATTAAGCTTTAGTTGCTCATACAAAGAATGGAAGAAACGAAAGGAAGGATCAAGGATCTCATATAAGAATACCACAAGAATTCAAAACAGGTAAGAATTTTAAGAAGAATTACTCATATTATGAATGTTTCAGATGTCATAAGATAGGAAATATCTCCATACATTGTCCACTTAAAAAAACAAGTTCAAGAATAAGAACTGAAAGTTCCATTCCCATGTGGCCGAAGAGAATGAATCAGATGAAGAGAAGACCAGAGAGAATGAAGACTCTAATGAAGATTTGTCTTGATATCAGCCCTCATAGGATCAATATCTCATGGAAATCAAAATTGGCTCATAGATAGTGGTGCTTCCAAACATATGACAGGTCATAGATATTCTCTCTCATGCCTCACTTAGAAATACTATCCACACAAAGTGCAGCTTGGAGATGATTATCAATATCCTATCAAATGAATGGGAGAAGCCTATCACAAGATGAAATATGGTAAGTCCATGAAAATGAAACAAGTCTTATATGTTCCTAGTCTAAAGAAGAATCTTCTTTCTATACCATCTTTAGACAAGAAAGGATTCATATTTTCCTTTGTAGATGGTGAAGTTCTTATGTGGCCAAAAGGAAGAACTATATATGATGTTGTTGTAATAGGTGTGGAAGAAGGAGGACTCTAAAAACTAAAAGGGTATACATATTCAACTTTCACAACTAGTACCATTAGTCCGTGTGAACTATAGAATAGAATACTTCCTCGTGTAAACTACAAAGCAATACCAATTGTGAGCAAAGTACTAACAAGTTTACCACAAATCCAGATCAATAATGAAGGGGTATGCAAAGTATGTGCTCAAGGGAAGAATATAAAGAATCCATCTTCAAGCAATAATAGTAAAGCTAAAGGTATCTTCGAGATTCTCCACTCAGATGTGTGCGGACCAATGTCAACTACTTCCTTAAGCAGGTATGTCTATTATGTCTCTTTTATTGATGACTACTCACATAAGACTTGGATATATTTCTTGAAAAGGAAAGATGAAGTATTTGAAAAATTCAAAGAGTTAAAGGCTCTTGTGGATAATCTCTTTGAAAAAAGAAAAGAAAAAAGATTAAGATCTTAAGATCAGATAATTGGGGAGAATTCACTTCAAATGAATTCAAGGACTTCTATAAAGAAGCTGGGATTAAGAGGGAGCTTATGATCTGAAAATGACAAGATATTTATAACCATTAATTTGCATGTAGAAATTTGAATGCTTAAACTCATTAAAAGGATTTAAACAGAAAAATTAAAGAGCATAATTGAAGCACACAAAAAACATAAAAGAGATGAAAACCATGAAATCTGTAGATAGCATATGATAACGGATTTCACCCCTCCTAGGCTACATCTCTGGATCTACTTCCAATGAGGACCGATCTTATTAGTCTTCAAAATAAAATGCTTGAACATATACAAGTGTCTTCTTCACAACTGCTACAAAGAGGCTTAGGCTTCAACAATGAAATCCTCTCACTCTACACAATCTCCCAAGAGTGGCTAAAAAGCCTCTTACAAAATGAGCAAAGCTTACAAATCCTTCAAAGGCACTTTGGGATCATATCACCAA
Source organism: Pseudotsuga menziesii (assembly GCA_001517045.1). Taxonomy (NCBI): domain Eukaryota; kingdom Viridiplantae; phylum Streptophyta; class Pinopsida; order Pinales; family Pinaceae; genus Pseudotsuga; species Pseudotsuga menziesii. The sequence continues at coordinate 70,910 of LPNX010957109.1, forward strand.
AAATTCATTGCCTCTTCCAATAATCCTCCCATCCTTTTCATGGAAAATTGCAATGGTTTATATAGGCCTCTCATCACCTTTCCCCATTGTATTTGTATGCTTACCTTTCCCTTTTTCCTTGCCTTATTTTGACTGGTTGGATTCAGTTGAAGAAAAGCTATCATCGGCACTCTTCCCTTTGGATTCAATGTGCTTATCTTGCACACATACCCCGTTGATGTTAGTAGGATTAAACATAAGTATTGTATGACGTAAATACTATGTAATCCTCCAATAAAATTGAGAATAGTTTCTTGAGTGTAAAGAGGTATACCCAAAATCAAAGCTCTCTTTTTGAATTCTTGAGTATATTCTTCTACATTCTCTGAATAATCTCAAGTTCACTAGTTGATTCCTCATTGGCCTCTTATGCAGTGTTACTTATATTACATGTTTTGAAGTCTTGTCTATCTTTCAGTGGTTGGTTATCCATGACCTTAGTCATCTTTGGGTTGATATTAAACATGTTTGGATATGTTCTAAACACTTATGGTTCATATCTCATGTCCATCCATCATTCAAATTTTTACACCTATCGGTTTTTCCCAGTTGCTCATAGTTTTCCTAGCCTAGCCGTATATCCTCATAGAGTCACTGAAACCTTTGTCTTTGTTGTTCCATATTCTAATGTTTCTGATATATCATAGTTTTATCAACCTCATATCAGATCTGGGCAGGTGCTACATCATATTGGAAGATTGACATGTGATTCACATCACAATTTTGCAGCTATTCAACGAATTGATTTTGTAATAAATTGTCTTAATTTTTGTACTCTTTGGAAAGGAGTATGCACAAATCTCTTTTCCATTTCAGATTGTGTTTGCAGATCAGAGTTTGGCAGCAACAAGAAGCATTCAGATAATGCTCTTACTTCATCATTTGATGAGATACAAGGAGTCTCTCCTCTTCCTTCTTGCAAGTTCTACACTCTAGCGCATGATCATGGAATTCATGATTTCTTCATCAAGTCTTCCATCCAGAAGCAGTTCATTCATCTCTTTCAAGTGAAGATAAAGATATGTTGAAGACATATTATTTCAAATTTTGTGCCTTGTCATTTCTTGAGGAAGGATTTTTCCCATGTGGTTTTTCCTCTTTCCTCATATTTTTGGACATAATAATTGTTAAAGGGTGACCATAACATTGTTGTTGGGCCCTATATAGATCTATATTTTTGACATACCATCATAAAGTTAGACTTAAAGGGGGGTGTTGGAATATATTAAACCCACTCATGACTTGGGATAAAATAATTAATCATTATTTGATTAATTATCTACCCACTAGCTTAATTAGTTGGCATCCACTTGCACCTTAAAGTCAACACAATCCATCTATACCTCAAGAATTCTTTATTTCTTATTCTGGGTTGATCTTGACCACTTTATTGACTCCCAGAATTAGCAACTGCGCTTTACTGCAGATTTTGCTTTATTCTGCTTTATCCATCTTTTATGTGGATAAGGTAAAGCTAGTTAACTAGAAAACTGGTATCATTTGTTGCCAATCCATCATTCATGACTTTCTTTCCATATTCCAAGATTAGCATGTTTTTCCATCACTCTTGACAACTCACTCATGCTTTTTCTAATTCGTGAGGTCCTTGGCTGATTTGGGAAGTGTTTTAGCCACCTATGGGGATTTATCATATTTTGGTAAGTCAGCCTTTTTGAGATTTATGAGTTGTATCCATACAACTCGATTTTCCTATGAGGGATGTACTATTTATGTACGCTATTATTCATCATTAATCTATGGAAGGATACACTCCAATGTTCATCTCTTCATTCATGTGATTCAATCTATTTTCTTCTCTCTATTTTTCCTGTGTCTGCTTGTGAGAATTCTTAGTAGCAAGATCTATTTCCTGTGCTTCTTCTTAGCATATTTTCTCATAGCATTAGAGCTATTATTTCTACAATAGGAAGTAGGATACCTTGTAGTATCCATGTAGGCCATAATGTAAGAAGTAACTCCATAGTGAGTGCCACTTTCTTCGTATTTGCATTCCACATTGGAGAAGAAAAGAGAAATGAATAGTCCTCACTTATGGTTGGGTTTATCCTCAAAGTGAGTTTTCTCAAAGTATATCTTGTGTTATTTGCGTGGATGTGTTATTTTTCTCTAATTGTTTTCCTTTTAGTTCTAGTTTATTAATCATTCTGTGGAATTCAACTACCACAACGAATTAAGTTGTAAGATTTGTTGCGACGATCTATTCTAGTGGAATATCCATGATAGTTTACATATCATATTAGTATCAGAGCAATTTTCTTTTGGGTTTTATGGGAAATTGCAAGATCTAGGAGTTAGCAAAATAAAGAAAAAATATTTAAACCCTAGCTATGCTAGACGGTTCCGAAGAAGAATTGTGGGGTAAATATGAATAAGGATTCTAAAAAGTTGGAAACATAATTCGTTGATATCTTGCACAATATGTCAATCCTCATGAAGGATTTGGAGAGCAAGTTTGGATTTTTTGGTTATTTGGAGGCTCTAATTCAAAGACCGTAGTAGAGCGGAAATCAAGAGACAAAGGAGGATTTAACTCAGATATAAAATAAGAGGGGTAATTGGGAAACAAAGGAGACTTGAAAAAGGAGTCGAAGAAAGAGCTCAAGAAAGAGCAGCCAAGTTCTGGTTCCATTACCACTTTCACGTTGTTATTTAAGATGGAAGCAAAACTAGATACCAAACCCTACAAAGGTGAGATCAATTCTTTAAATTTGAACCATTGGTTGCAAAAATTAGAGGTCTATTTTAATATCTACAACATAGATTAGGAGCAGAAGATTACATTTACTCTATTGAAATAAGAGGTTCATGCATTAACCTATTGGGAAATACACACAAAGGAACTTAGGATGGAGGGTGATCTACCACTCCCTAAGTGGGAGGATTAGAAAGGATGAAGAAAATAAGTGCAATGTTGAGAGGAGAAGATGCAAGTAAACCTATGATGGTGCAATCAACTCCCATTGAGAACAATATTTGTAATTTTTAACATAAAAATTATATATATGTGAGGCTATATTATCAAATTATAATTCATTTACATGTGAGGCTATATCATCAAATTATAAAATTCATTTGTATGTGAGGTTATGTGAGGAACCCTCATAAATTCCCAATTATACCATATTATGTATGTAGAGGACCAGTGGATCCATTGGCATTACTTCAGGCAAAGGTAAGGGTGGAGTGTGCAATAGTACACCACTAAATTTAGGAAGATGGCTATTGTGTTGGATATCTCACCCAAGAATCCAGATGTACTCTTGAAGTATCTGTGGGGTCTACATAGTCATTTACAAAATTATTTGATTCTCTTCAAGCCAAATACAATTGATGAGGCTTGTGTGCAAGCACAATACCTAGAGAATATAGGCCACAAGAAAGGAAAACCAAGTGGTTCCAAACAAAAAGAGAGCTAAGACACTTCCAAGGAGGGGAAGAAGAAGTGGAAAGTAAAATATAAGAATGTTATAGCCACAACACATCAATGTAAGGATTTGAAAAAACAATTGTAATTAGTGTAACATCGATGGTCATACTGAAGAAAAGTGTTGGAAATTACTTCTATATATGAATCCTAAGAACTATAAGAAGGATGCCAAGAAGAAGAACCTTCTATCCATGGATTCAAGCCAATAGGTAGAAAGAAGCTCCAATGTGGATGAAAATATTTTCCACACTTCAGTGTAGAAGGATGTGAATATGAGTAGCATTTATCGCAATGAAGAGAATAGATGACAAAACTCTTCCATATCAAGACCCAAATCAAGAAGACCAAGGTTTATGCTCTATTCAATTTCGCTGCACAAGACAATATCATATCAGTTGATTTGGTCAACAGGATTGGATTGAAATTTCATGAACATCCTATCCCTTATCCAATGAGATGGGTAAACAAGGATACACATATTAAGGTCATGCAACAATGTATGATCAATTTTACTATAAATGAAGATGTAGTACCCCTTGATGTCTGTGGTATAGTGTTTGGAATCCCTCACATGTGTATGAGGGATGTGATATTCACGAGGAGAGAACCAATACCACCTAATAATGGATGGGAATTCATTCATCATCAATGCATGTTAGAATAATCAACCCATAGTTTACCCATTTAGACATTAATTTAATTATTTCTGTCTTATTAGCCTAGTTCATGTGTCCCACCTTGTGCAAGTTGTCTATTACCTATCCATAGTGGTCAAACTTGTCTTATTTGACTCATGTAGCGCATGAGAAATCCCATGGAATCAAATCTGCTTTATTCCTAGCCTCCTGGGCGCCCTTCTGTTTTTTCTGCTTTATTCCCTGCTTTTCAGTGTTTTAAGGCAAATAGAAAAGCTAGAGTAGGTGAAGTGAACTAGTTTTTTGTCCTCTTCATCCTCCACTCTTTTATCCATGCAAAAGTATGTATGAGCTGCCATTCCACCACTCTTTAGCTTTCCTAGGCCATTTTTCCAATTCGTGAGCTCCATGACAGATTTGGGATCAGCTTGTTACACCTATGGGGGATTTGCTTATTTTTAGTAAGCCTGCTTTATGCTAGATTCGAATTGCTCCTCATGCATTTGAATTCCTGATGTATGTTATTTATTCAGCAACCTATTATGATACAGGGTTGGCTATTGTACACTGATTTAATATAGTTTAGTGTTCAGCTCCAATTTCAGTCTCTTTTGTGAGTGATTTTGCATGATCAATTGTTAATTGTTGTGAGTAAAATTAATCTATCACTGGGTTCAATTTCCACATGGTATCAGAGCGCTTCTAGATTGTTTTCTCTCCTCCAAAATTGTTTTGCAGGTTCGACATCAGTGACTGGGAGCCTTCTACTGACAGCCAGGACAGATTTTCTAAGCTATGGATCAATCACAGAAAACTATCTTGACTCCCTTCAATTTCTTTGAATGGAAAGCAGAGATGGAGATACTGTTGAGAGCGAAAGGCCTCTATAGGGTGACTATGGCAACAGAAACAGAGCCCAATGCAGCTGCAGAGAAGATAAAATGGCACAACAGGAGGGATGAGGCCTATGGTCTCCTGTGTCTGAGTATTTCCAGAGACCTCCTTAACCATCTTGATGGATTGACATCACCGAATGAAGTATGGGATAAGCTTTCTGATCTTTTTGGAAAGACAGATGAGATGAGGGGACATCAAATCGAAAATGAGCTAATTTCTCTGAGTCCAAATATCTTTGAATCCCTGCAGCTATATTTCTCCAAGTTCAAAACATTAGTTTTGCAGCTGAAACAGTGTGGGATCGAAAAGAAAGATGATCAGCTCGTCCTGGCCATCATCTCGAAGCTAGGCCCTGACTATTCAGTGTTTGTTTCAACCTTCTATGCCACAAAACTGACAGCTCGAACCTGGAAGATGCCTAGCCTTGCATATTTCATGGAATCTCTCACACAAGAATAGGACAAGTTGGTGATGAAGGGCACCATCAAACCATCCAAAGATCAAGCTTTGATTGCTGGAGATTCGAAGGTGGATTCAAAAAGAAAAAAGAAAGCTAAAAATCCACCTGAGCAAAAGAGAGACAAGAAACAGTCTTCGGAGGATCCACAAGGTCCCAAGAAGAACTACCAGAATAAAAAAAACAAAGGTGAAATGAGCAAGTGCGCATACTGCAATAAGGGCAATCACACTGAAAGCTCTTGTATGAAGAAGCAAACAGATATGCTGACCCAACTCCTGGAGAAGAATGGCATCTCCCTTCCAGAAATCTCAAAGAAGAGAGAAGGAGGATCAAGTTCAGATGACAGAGAGAGATTTCATGCTCTAGTTGTTGGCACATCAAGCTCACCCATTTTTATCATTGATTCTGGAGCTTCAAGACACATGGTTTCGACTAAGGAGGCCCTCTCCTCACTGGAAAAGTCGAAAGGACCATCTATAGTACTGGGAGATGACTCTCTCACTGAAAGTTTGGGTAAAGGAAGGATAGATCTTGATCATGGTCAATTCAACAATGTGTTGTATGTGCCTGGTCTTGCCTCCAACCTCCTATCAGTGTACCAGATGACCCACACTGGGTCTCCTAAGAAAGTCATATTCTCGCCTGATGAAGTTGAGATCACAGAGATCTCAACTGGTAGAGTCATTGCAAAAGGAGTTGTGAATAATGCTCAAAAGGTATACATGTTCTCACACTTCCTACCTTACTCAAACCCCTCTGCTCTTCTGATTCATGCTAATGAAGCAAGCAAGCTTTGGCATGAAAGATTTGGCCACCTAAACTACAAATATCTTTCTGATCTTAGTGAAAAAGAGATGGTCATAGGGTTGCCCAAGATAAAATTTTCCAAAGGAGTCTTCCAAGGTTGTATCCTAGGAAAACACCAAGAGCACAAATTTGAGAGAGCTAGTCATGAGAGAACCTCTGCACCCCTCGAGCTGATCCATAGTGATGTTGCTGGCCCATTACCTCATATGTCCATGAGTCAGGCCAAATATGCATTGAATTTCATTGATGACTTTTCCAGGTATTGTTGGGTTCACTTCCTGAAACATAAGTCTGAAGTTTTTGGCCTATTCAAAGTCTCTAAGGCTTTGGTTGAAAACTAGTCTGGAAGGAAACTCAAGGCCCTCAGATCTGAAAATGGTGGTGAGTATGTCAAGTCTAAGTTTATTAATTATTGTGCAGATGCAGGTATTCAGATGCAGCATTCTATCCCTTACACACCACAGCAAAATGGTGTTGCTGAGAGGAAGAACAGATCACTGAAGGAGATGGCAACATGCATGATGGAGGCCAAAACTTTGCCACCAAAGTACTGGGCCGAAGCTATCAACTGTGCAGCCTATATCCAGAATAGGGTGCCTCACAAATAGCTTGATGGCATGACTCCCTTCGAAGCATGGAGTGGGCATAAGCCAGATGTGACCCATTTCAGGATTTTTCGCTCAAAGGCTTGGGCTAGAATTCCAACAGAGAAGAGAAAGGCTTTGCAGCCCCAAATCCAAGAGTGTCTTTTTGTTGGATACTCTGAAGATTCAAAAGGGTACAAACTGATAAATTTGAGCACAAATAAATCCTTCATCGAAAGGTGTGTTCAGTTTGAAGAAGAACCCCTTGCATTAATGGAAGTTGGAGAAGCCTCTTCTCCACCTAAACCTCAAGAACTAAGTAAAGAGTTTGTTGAACATGCTAATTCTGATTTGTCTGATGTATATGAGTTTATTGCAGACCCTAACAGCCCTACAAGGCCAAAATGGGCATCCAAGACACTACATGCAGTAGGAGAGCTAGCTGGGGATCCCAATGACCCAAGGAGGACTAGATCTCAGTTTGAGAGTGGTCTGTGCATGAAGGATCCTATGTTTGCTGAAAAATGTTATTTGATGGTGGATTCTAATCCTCAAACATATGAAGAAGCAACAGGAAATCCAAGATGGAAAACAGCCATGAAGGAGGAGTTCAGCTCACTCCAGAAGAGCAACACATGGGAGCTAGTGGATCTTCCCCCAGGGAGAAAACTAGTACAGTGTAAGTGGGTCTATAAGACCAAATTTGCTGCTGATGGTTCACCACTGAAGTACAAGGTCAGATTGGTAGCCAAGGGCTACTCACAAGTTCATGGCATAGATTACAATGAGACCTTTTCCCCAGTGGCAAAGATGGATTCCATCAGGCTAGCCTTAGCCATTGCAGCCTCAAGGCAATGGGAGGTACATCACATGGATGTAAAATGTGCCTTCCTGAATGAAGATCTCACTGAAGAGATATATATGCAGCAGCCTCAAGGTTTTGCTACTAACCCTTCTCTTGTGTGTAGGTTGGGAAAGTCATTGTATGGGCTAAAGCAAGCCCCCAGGGCTTGGTATGCCAAGATCGATAGCTTCTTGCTATCACTGAATTTTGTTCGGTGAAAATCAGATCCAAATGTCTATTTGAAGTTAGTTAATGGTTCATTAATGATCATTGTGTTATATGTTGATGACCTCCTCATTATAGGAAGCTCAAAGGCTGAGATTGATTCCTTAAAAGGAGCTATGAACCAAGCCTTCTCCGTGACAGATTTGGGGCTCTTAAGTCAATTTTTGGGGCTTGAGATTGCTCAAACCAAAGCTGGAATCAAGGTGCACCAGTCCAAATATGCCTTGGAATTGCTGAACAAATTCAGAATGAAGGATCGCAAAGCAAGCAAAACTCCTTTCCTTTCAGGAGTGAAGCCGGAAGAAGTTGATTCTTCACCTATGGTAAACAATACACTGTATAGGCAATTGATTGGATGTTTGTTGTATCTGACACATACTAGACCTGATATTTGTTATGCAATAAGTGTGGCTTCTAGATACATGGATCAGCCTCATGAGATCCATTGGAAAGCAGCCAAAATGATCCTTAACTTTGTTCAGGGAACAAGGACACATGGGATCTTCTATAAAGCAAAATCTGATCTTGATTTGATTGGATTTACTGACAGTGATTGGTCAGGTGATAGCACAGACAGAAAGTCCACATCGGGATATGTGTTCATGCTTGCAAAAGGGCCAATCAGCTGGTCAAGCAAGAAACAGAGTGCCATTGCACTCTCATCTACAGAAGCAGAGTACAGAGGAGTTGTTAATGCAGCAACTCAATGTTTATGGTTGCAGGGTTTACTTGGAGAGTGTGGCTTCAAACCAGAGTACTCAACTACTATCTACTGTGATAACCAGAGTACCATTCGAATCTGCAAAGATCCAGTTCAGAAGCAGAGAACCAGACACATTGAGATCCATATGCACTACATCAGAGAACTTGTGCATAATGGCACCATTCACCTACTCTTCTGTTCATCTTCAGAACAAGTAGCTGATATCTTCACCAAAGCATTTTGTGAGAAGACCTTCAGCAATCTCAAATCACTGCTGGGGATTGTTGATCATGCTGTGAAGCATGAGTGAAGACAATATTCTACAATTTTGTTTTACAGTCCATGTTTAAGGGAGGATTTTCCCAAGTTGGTTTTGCCTCTTTCCTTGTTTAAATGGACATGCAGTATGTAAAGGGTGACTAAGCCTTGTTTTGTAGGCCCTATAATTTTTTGATATATTACTCATAAGTCAGGCTTAAGGGGGGGTGTTAGAATAATCAACCCATAGTTTACCCATTTAGACATTAATTTAATTATTTCTGTCTTATTAGCCTAGTTCATGTGTCCCACCTTGTGCAAGTTGTCTATTACCTATCCATAGTGGTCAAACTTGCCTTATTTGACTCATGTAGCGCATGGGAAATCCCAAGGAATCAAATCTGCTTTATTCCTGGCCTCCTAGGCGCCCTTCTGCTTTTTCTGCTTTATTCCCTGCTTTTCAGTGTTTTAAGGCAAATAGAAAAGCTAGAGTAGGTGAGGTGAACTAGTTTTTTGTCCTCTTCATCCTCCACTCTTTTCTCCATGCAAAAGCATGTATGAGTTTCCATTCCACCACTCTTTAGCTTGCCTAAGCCATTTTTCCAATTCGTGAGCTCCATGACAGATTTGGGATCAGCTTTTTACACCTATGGGGGATTTGCTTATTTTTAGTAAGCCTGCTTTATGCTAGATTCGAATCCCTGATGTATGTTATTTATTCAGCAACCTATTATGATACAGGGTTGGCTATTGTACACTGATTTAATACAGTTTAGTGTTCAGCTCCAATTTCAGTCTCTTTTGTGAGTGATTTTGCATGATCAATTGTTAATTGTTGTGAGTAAAATTAATCTATCATTGGGTTCAATTTCCACAATGCACATAAAGATAAGTAAATATATCACTGGTAAGTGCCAACCAAGCTAAAAATTTGTTTAGCACAAGTAAGAAACACGTTTTTTTCTTATGAGAAAATCTGTTAGGTGATGAATGTATAAGACTAAAGGAATGTTAGACACTGAGGGGGGGGTGAATCAATGTAAAGCAATATTAAAACTTTTCTTAGCTTGTCACGATTAACTACCAATTCATCATTTAGCCAATCATTTCATAAACTTCATTATTCACATATCATAGCATTTAAATCATCAAGAACCATAACACAAAAGAACACAACACAATGTAATTTTGTAATCTTTTTGTATTAGTTGTGGTCCGGCTACAACCGTTAGGCAAAATCAGCACCTACTGATATGAAGAGCACCTACTCTGCATCCAGGACCCTGCCTGGTTTTCTTAGACCCTGCTAAGAAGGGTTTGAGGTATCCTTACCTCAAAAACAAGTCAAGCTTGCATTTACAATACAGTATACTTGTGTCACACAAGAAATCTCTGTCACATCATCAACACTGCTCATCACATCAATTCTACTGTAACAATGCTCATCATTCTGCGATCTGCTAAACATCAATCATCTTGTTCATCTGCTCATGTATCCAACACTGCTGGTTACCTGCTCATCATCACTACTGCTGGCCATCTACTGCTGCAAATTATCCTTTGATCAGAACTTCTTCTGCTGGTCAACACAGCTCATACTATTAATCATAAATGTTGCTCACAATCAAGTCAACATACAGCTCCTATCGCTGATCATCAATCTCTGCTCTTTATCAATACTACTGCTAAACAACCTTTGGTCAACACTTCTTGTCATATCATCAGGATCTAAACATGTCATCATCAAGGTCACTATATGTGTCAGCAAGTAATCATCATCAAACATGCATCTTCATCATGGGGTTTGCATCATCATGTATAAGGCATGGATCTACATTACTTACTAAACATTTACCACAGTATACATATCCACTGTATACATGATTGTTTGCATATTAGGTATCTGCATATAGGTCTGCTCTTATCACTCGAAGGTCTGCTTTCATCAATGGATCACCTTTTCTAGGCACATCAATATACCATTGTTTTGTTGCACATTCACTGTATGTACTCACTATCAATTGCACAGAATCCTTTACAAGTTTGCTCCAAACCTTCTCAATATTTCTACTGATGTCTTCACAATGTGTCTCACAAGTTCTGTAGCTTCTATTCTACCACCTCACCAGACATTTACTCTATCAGTCTTGCACCTCACCAGACATCTACTCTGTCATTCTTGTAACTCATTAGATGCCTAATCAAAACTCTGTTGTCTCAGAAAATTCACTGATAATGATGATGGATCACTCATACTTCTGAAGTTATCGAAGTTATTGACTATGGATTTGCATTTAAACTTAGTGCACTTGCTTACCTCATATTTTAACACCAAAGTCATTCATATCGACTGTTCATTCCAATTCTTCATAGGTCTGTACTCATCATCAAGGGTGTGTCCACACATATATCATATTCATATCCTGTAGCTCTATGTTTGTGTTCTTTCTTCCAATTCATCCATCCTCTCAACAAATTAATTTCACTTTAGATTGCAATCTAAATGGAAAGAAGAGTTCTACTTCCATCCTTACCCTTACCAAGAACTTGCACCTTTGCACTGTTTTGTATATGCTGGTAAAACTTCCAATTCGGGCTGTATGGTAAACTTCAATTTGTGATTGTGTGTTCAATGGAGAGCATCATTATAGGATGCATACCTTACTGCTCATACACTATTATATCATTTTAATTTATTGTACATAATTGTCCATACACCTCACTGTTCACATATTTCACTTAACACTGTACATACATTTTATTGCAAACTAAGTAATGCCAGTACAGTCACCTCATTATCCAGACTTCTAGAGGGTTCGCTGCCTCAGTTGACTGTCCAAATTAGAGAGATAAAACCCCAAAAAAATACTTCACAATTCACATTACATACCTTGTATATATGATGGTAAAAGGTCATCAAACTGTTGACTGTTTGACTGAAATTCTATAGCTGCTGCAATACTTCACCACTGAGAGCCTTCGAATCTTAAACTGTGTGCTTGATCCTAAACTATGTATAACCTCGAGCTGCTCAACCATGCCACAACTACTTCAATTCGGATCTTCATCATAAGTCATCACACTTAGTGCATGTCTGCCCAAACACAACAATCTCAGACTTTGGAAATATACTACAGAAGACCTCAAACTCAGACTGTGTGAATGACCTTAATTCATAATCAAGCTTTGAACTGTCCTCAGTAAATAAAAATTCTGACTGTACAAAACCCTCTGTGTTTCTTCAGTCCTCACCAAAACAACCTCAAGCTACTGCTGCATTGAAACTCGGGCTGTTAACCATCATATAACACCCATCTCTTTAAACATTCGGACTGTCATGAGATCTACTGCTGCTGCAACTTTGAGCCTACTGCTACCTCATCCGAGCTCCAGACCTACAATGAAAAATACCCAAAAAAATTGTTCCTTGATGTGTTGTACACCTCGGATCTCTTCAACTACTGCTACAAACATTCAGGACTCACGACTGTTGAAACAAAAAGATAAAAGGATGTTGTTGTTGAAGGATTGTGTATTGAGGAGGAGCCCTGAGCAAGGGAAAAACAAAAAAAATATTATCATCTACTGCGACCACCAAGCCCAAGAAAAAATAGTCAACAGCCTCGGTCTTTCACAACTAGCGAGCTTCTTCTCCCCACCTTCGTAGAAAAATCAGGACTGTGGAAGAAATTTGGGACTAATCAACAATGGTGTCCCCTTCAAAATTCAGACTGTGTTACTGATCTAGCTCGGATCTACAATTTGTGATAGCTGCTAATGCATGCAGACTGTGAGAAAAAAAAAAAACTCCTCCAGGTGCTTGGTGTATGACAAGGTTGAAACCCAAAAATGAGTTGTAAACAGATCAGAGATATAACCCAATTCTCTATTGTTGATGTGAGTTCTTATTTTACCCACGAGTTCTCTACCTCAGTCAAGCAAAAAGAAAAAAATCAGAGATACTCTTCTTGCCACTCAGACCTTGGTCTCTTCATCTTCCTATCTGCGGCTTCCTCAGTGGAGTATGTACCAGAAATTCAGAGCAAAACATGTGAACTGTCCATTGTTTGATGCTGCTGCTTCAGACCTGGAAAATCTTAGACCTATATCCACGAAATTCACTTTAGTGCAAGTGAGCACACTCACCTTCGTTGGACATATAGTTCAAGACCAAAAAGATATTTCAGACTGCTGCTCCCAAAAATTTCCTCAGTCTGCTGCTATTTTTGCCTCAGTCAAAAATATCAGAGCTCCACCGAAAATTTCACTATACAAAATGAGAGCACTCGTGCTCTATTTATACTAATTTTTCAACCATATTTTGCTGAGCCGACATGTATGCAATTCAATATTTTATTTTTATTTTTATTTTAATTCTGAGCCGACTTCTAATATATTTTTATTGGGCCGACAAAAAAAAAATTTGATGTTTTTAATATTAAATGGAGTCAACCTGAGTTTCTTTATGGCAACGTTTTAGCTTCTTTTCTTCAAGAATATTTTTTGTTCAATGCTTCAGGGAGAACTTTGCTTTCTCTTTTTCAACACCTTAATGCTTCTTCTACCTACCTAGGGCTTCTCCAACATCCATCAAGGCTTCAGGACCATCTCCAGGGTCATCAGTATCATCGGCAAGGTCTTCAACATCTTCAGCAAGGTGGTGGCATCAATGACATCCTGTGGGGCCACTGCAAGTCCATGTTGGCATCAATGACAATTTCATCAACAAGGAATCCCTAGAGGGGTGTACCAGAGAGAGAAAAAAATTAGTTAGAATTGCTACAATAATACAAAGGAGTGTTCTAGGAGCCTAAAGGGATAACACCTAAAAGGAAAGTAGAATATTAGATACAGTCGTTTCCTAACTCCCCATTACCATATATTAGTTACATAGATAGTCTGTTCTTGAAGTAGATGAAGCGAATAAGAAGTTGTTGTAGTTGTTGGCGCAAAGGGTGATTTGATAAAGCACCTCACCTAGTGGGTCACTTATCATCACCATACCCAAGAATGATGTGATTTAGTGGATGTGTATAGACTACAAAGATTTGAACAATATTAATCTTAATAATCAGTACCATTCACCTAGGATTGATGATTTGTTAGACCAGTTGTAGCATGCCAAGTACTTCACCAAGTTGGGTCTCAAGTCAGTATACCACTAACTCTGTTTCAAAGAAGAAGACACATTGAAGGTTGAACTTAAGATAAGGAAAGGTTTGTATGAATGGTTGGCTATGCCTTTTGGTTCATGTAATGCACTAGCGACATTTATGAGATTGATGAATGATGTTTTTCATCCATATTTAGGTTTGTTTGTTATAGTGTATTTGGATGATATACTAGTTTATATCTCTACCTAGGAGAAGAATATTTCACATCTCAAGAAGGTGTTAGAGACTCTAAAAAAACACCAAGTTTTGTCTTATCTCAAGAAATGTGAGTTTTCTCAACGGTTATTAGTGTATTTTGGGTATGTGATCTATGGAGGAGAACTCAAGATAAACCCTGCAAAGATGGAGTCCATTTACTACTAATGTCATTGACGTTATTTGTTGGGGCAACGTAATATTGGCCATTTCCTACTAATGTCAATGAAGTTAGAAGCTTTGTTGGTGAATCACAGTACTGATAAAATTTTATCACTTCCTTTTCAATAGTGGTCACACCACTCCATGTCATAATAATGAACAATAAGAGTTTCCAGTGGGGAAATAATTAGGAGAAAGTTTTCGATGGGCTAAAAAAAATATTAGACAAGCAACATTTATTGAATTGTCTTAATTTCATTAGCATTTTGAAGTGGAGATAGATGCAAGGAGGTATTTCGTGGAAGCAGTTTTGATTCAAGAAGGTAAGTCTGTATGCTAGTATTCTGAAATGTTTCATGGGGGATTCCTAAACTCCCCTAACTATAATAAGGAACTATATGCCCTAGTTCAAGTTGTCAATAAGTGGATGCACTATCTAATGGGAAAGGAAACCATTATCCACACAAATAACCATCCACTTAGAGCATTTGCTGAGCTAAAAAAAATATTAGACAAGCAACATTTATTGAATTGTCTTGATTTCATTAGCATTTTGAAGTGGAGATAGATGCAAGAAGGTATGTCATGGAAGCAGTTTTGATTCAAGAAGGTAAGATAGTATGCTAGTATTCTGATATGTTCCATGGGGGATTCCTAAACTCCCCTGCCTATAATAAGGAACTATATGCCCTAGTTCAAGTTGTCAATAAGTGGATGCACTATCTGATGGGAAAGGAAACCATTATCCACACCAATAACCATCCACTTAGAGTATTTGCAGGCCTAGAGTAAGCTGCAAAAAAACATACATTACAAGTGAATGGGGTTTTTACAACAATTTCATCTAGTCATGAAGTATAAGAAGGGCACTACTAATAAGTTGGAAGACATTCTTTCAAGGCCACCCACACAACTAACCATCCACTTAAAGTATTTGCAGGCCTAGAGAAACCATACATTAAAAGTGAATGGGGTTTTTACAACAATTTCATCTAGTTGTGAAGTATAAGAAGGGCATTACTAATAAGTTGGAAGACATTCTTTCAAGGCCACCCACATCGAAGATTATAACTTTGGGAGCTCTTACGCACATGGAACCTTTTACCCATGATGCATACAAAGAGGGATACCCAAAGATGAAGACTTCAAGGATGTGTTTTAATAGCTACAAGACCAATTTCATGTAGAAGAAGGTGATGGTAAGGCTAATTATCACCTCCATAATGGGTTACTCTACAAGCTCTTTGTTCCTAAAGGTGAAAGATTTCAACTTACTAGAGAGGCACACAACTCCAAAGTTGTAGGGAATTTTGGTGTTGGAAAGATAGTTGCCAACTTAAAAAGGTATGTGTATTGGCCTTGAAGGCAAGAAGATTTAGCACAATAATTAGAAATTTAGATGATGCATACTTTATTATACTAAATCTAGTAATAAAAAACAATGTCTATACCATCCCTTACTTGTACATCTAACCTTGGGAAAGTATTTCCATGGATTTTGTAGGTGGGTTACCAACCACTATTAGGAAGGGACATGACTATTTATTTATTGTAGTTGATAGATTCAATAATATGTGCATTGGTATGCCTTGTAAAAAGACCATCAAAGGACAAGAAGCTGTGCACATGTTCTTTCAGTGGGTTTAGGCACACTTTGAGATACCAAGGAGCATCATCTTAAACAGGGTTACTAGATTACTCGATGCCTTTTGGACTACACTTTAGGAGAATATGAACACTAAGTTTAAGAGATCTAAAACATTCCATCCACAAACAAATGGATAGATGAAAGTAGTCAATAGGACTTTGGTGTAGCTTTTGAGAGGTTACAATCAAAATCATATGAACACTTAAGATAAATATATGATCTATATCCAACACTCTTATAATAGAGTAATCCACAGTTCCATTGGTGGTCCCCTTTTGAAACTTGTTTTGGATATTTGCCGCCTTCACCTATAAATGTATATGAAAAACAAAGGGAAGTGAGGGAAGACCCCACAAGTGAAGCATTAAGAGCTAAAAAATTCATTGATAAGATCAAGCAAATCCATTTACAAGTACATGACATTGACGAAGTCACAAGAAAAGTACAAGGCCAAACATGACCAAAATCGGGTTGAGAAATCGTTCAAAGTGGGGAATAGAGTTTGGTTACAACTAAACGAGGAATGAATATAGGATCCTCATAAGACGATAAAGGCTCTATGGTATGGCCCTTTTGAGGCGTTGGAAAATGTGGGAGATAACACCTAAAGACTCGATCCCCACACATGCACATTTACTCATTAGTGAATGTGGAAAATTCAAAACTCTATGAGCCTTCCATTTTAAATCAGAAGAAGAAGGAGAAAGTCCTACCTACCCTAGAAAACTTCACAACTAATGCTTAAGCAGATTTGGAAGAAGAGACGGTTTTACAAAAAAAAACATATCACTATTCTTAAACTTTTATAGCATTTTTCACACATCTAAAGAACTTGTCACAAAACAAATCAATACACTACATATTAGAGCTCTACCCTACACTTTTCCATCCTTTACTTTTATAAAAATTTCTAAAAAAAATTCCACTTTAAAAAAAGGAAAAAGTTTTACTAAAGTTCTCTTAGTAAAGAAAGAAAGTCACTTGTTCCAAAAAGAAAATCTCATGGTAAGAAAGTTTGTGATAATTTGATAAAAAAAACTTACATTAGCTTTTATTTATTTGAAATATATATAAAACAATAATATACAGAATTTGGAAGAAAAATAAATAAATAAAAGCCATCAGTAAGCTCATATTTATATTTATATCTGATCTAAAATTTTAAAAAAATATTAATATTTATAGAATTTGGAAAAAATTAAATAAAAAAATGTTTAATACATATTTATGAATTATGGTATTTGAAATAAATATAATAAAGAGAAATGAGTTGCTTATGGTCGTCAATTTCATCTCGTGATGTTGATTGATGGATTTGACCAAGGCCTAGGATCTCATATTGGGCTTTTCATGTAATTTGAAGCTAAATCTCAAGATTGCGAAGAAGACCGAAGTCTTTTGCAAAACTAAAATCGCCCAATCAAATCTTCCAATGATATCCGATTCATCCGAAGTCTCTCCGAGTCGCGACCCAATGAAGTCTGCGGCCTCTTGACCGCTTTTTGAAATGAAAGCATTGCTAAAATCGCCAATCAAATCTCAAGTCTCTCCATATCATTACAAGTCAAATCTCAAATCTCTCCTGCCCTTTCGGGCTAACGTTAAAGTTCACAAAATTCAGATATAACTATAAAAACAATAACAAATTTAACTTATACAAATTTTATACAAGCTTTTTTTCATTACTGTAAATTTTTGTTCATTGCTTTTTTTCATTACTGTAAATTTTTGTTCATTGCTGTATAATGAATTTTATACAAACTTAAAAATACAAGCTTTTTCTCATTACTGTATAATGAATTTTATACAAACTTAAATAGTACTTCGATATAATCAAATACAAGCCCCACTCTCAATGCGAAAATAGACGTTTTAAAATTTATTATACAAACTTAAAAAGCATTTGCAAATATATACAATACAAGCCCCACCTCGACAGGAAATCAGATTGTTTAAAATTCAAAAAATAAGCCGGGAGAAGAGATGGTTTAAGAACTAAAGTCAGGAAATCAGATTATTTAAAATTCAAAAAATAAGCTGGGAGAAAAGACGGTTTAAGAACTAAAGTCAGGTAACTAATGTAATAGATTGTTTAAAATTTAATGTAATAGATTGTCTAAAATTTAATAAATAAGCTGGGAGACGAGAGGGTTTAAGAACTTTTTGTTTTCGCCTCTCAAATTAGTTACAATTTAACAAATTGGATTTCTATACCTTTCATAAATCTTGGTAACTATTGCCTTTTTGTTTAGAGAAGTCTCATCAATCTAGGCAATTATTCTTCTTCTTTTTTCACAAAAATAAGTATCATAAATCTTGGTAATTTTTTTACAAAAAGAAGAGAAGTATCATAAATCCAGGTAAGTATTGCTTTTTTTTTCACAGAAAGAAGTCTCTAAGAAGACTACAACGTACTAATTTGCATAGCTTAATTAATTCTACTCTGTACATATGGACAGATAGGATTAACTGTCAGAGGCGCGCAGGAGCGTGAGCAGCGAGAGGAAAAGATTGATGATGTCCAAATACAACGCAACTGCCGCCCATATATATTCATCATATGAATACCGCTTTATCAGATTATCTGTGTCGTATATAATAAAACCGCTGAATATAATGGAAGCCAGAGCCCCGTATATCATCACAGACAGCCTCCCCAGCGGAAAAATTAGCTGAAATTCATTCAAACCAAGCAAATAAATACACTGCCGAAAACATCTAAACTAATACCCTGAAATCAGTGTTACCACTCAAAATCAATAATACCTGAATCAGAATGAAAACGAGCAGCACCATGAACCCGGCGAAGAGAATGGGCGCCAGAAAACTGAAATCATGTCCCCTTCTTGCTGCCCAGAATGTATACAGCGTAAGACTCACCACAACCACAGCCGTTAAAATGGCCGATTCTAGTATCACCTTCCCTGTTTCATATTTCCGTCACGTTAATACAAAAACTTAACAGATTCATAGCCAAAAGAAGAAAGATAGACGAAAAATAATGGCCATTTCAAAAATAAAAACAGAGATACCAGAATTGCAGTCTAACCGACAAAGATTTAAAGAAAAAAAAAAGGCAAAAGAATTTCAAATAACAGGCTTACCGGCTGTAAAAGCACAAGTTAATCCAACAGATAATCCCATGAAAACCGTAAAGGTTGCGAGAAGGATGTAATTGACAGGATGTTTTTGAGAGTAGTAGTACATAGGCCATATCACTGCGAACAGTAAAGAATTAGAAACCGGAAGATTCCCCTGAAATAAACACAAAAAAGAGGGGAAAATAGCGAGACTTACAGATTAAGGGGAAAAAGATGGAGAATATGTACAGAGCGAGCCCGGCCCTGGTAGAGACGAAGAAATGGGCGACAGGTCGAACGAAAACCACAACACTAGCAACAGCAATGGTGAGTAGCAACTGGAGTGTGAGAATCGAGTATATCTTTCTGATAAAAGCCCACCGGAGCTGAATCTCATCGGAGGATTGAGCTGGGTACAGAGCCGCGTTCCCCGTCTCCAGGTCCGCATATGGTCCATGCAGGGTTTTTGCCATCGTTACCCTATGTATGTCAGAATAAATAAAGAGAGATCGTCCTCCTGGAATGCCAAATCAAAATGGAAAGACCTACGCCTGCACACAATTTATCAAGGGTTTGAAAGCTTCAGATGCTCTCTGGATTATTCAAGAAGAACGGAGGAGCAGAAGTACCTCGAAGCCCTACCGGGATTGCTTCGTTGGCTTCGTTTGCTTTGTTCGGGAAACAGCTAAACCGTTCCTTGGGTAATACACGCGTACACGCCCAAGATAAAAGCAAAATGCGCTTTAAATAGTGTTCTCGGCAGTCGGCACAAACATAATCATTTAATTTTTGGTTAAAATAAAAATCTATTAGTGACTAATATAATCATTGAAAATAAAAATTTATTAAATATTAACACAAGCACTTAACTTGTGGTTGGTCAACACTGATAGGTTACAAGTTACCCAAGTTAAGTGTCAATAAGTTATTAGTGACTTGTTATGGCCTTATTGCGTGATAGGTTACAAGTTACCCAAGTTAAGTGTCAATAAGTTATTAGTGACTTGTTATGGCCTTATTGCATGGAGAGGCCCTCTACAACCCAGCCCACTAGAGTATGAGGGAGACCCACCAAGTATGAGGGAGATCTTGTAACATTTGTCGCTCTACAACCCAGCCCACCCGAGTATGAGGGAGACCCACCAAGTATGAGGGAGATCTTGTAACATTTGTCGATATTATGTTGTAAGTTTGTTACTAACAAAATAATAATCACCGTATTGGTTATTGTTTGCATATCAATGAGAATCACCGTCTTGAATTTGCGCTGGGGGTTGGACATGGATCCAATACAAAATCAGAACTCCTTGGACTTTGGGCAACTCTGCACTCATCCCAAATGATGGGAATCCCTTTAGCCCGCATTTACGGTGACTCTCAGGTCATTATCCACTGGGCTAAAGGTATATCTGCTCTCTCCCCACCAGAGCTCCTTCACTGGTGCAGGGAGTCACAAAAGCTTCTTAAGAGCTTCAAAGATCTCTCCATCATTCACATCTATTGGGAACACAATGGGATTGCAGACCGTCTTTCAAAACAAGCACTCACATACTCTCCCGGTTCTGGGTGTTTTTTTTTAAATTTTGATGACCTTTTGGTCACCTGTGACTCTTTCAAGCTCCTTTGAGCGTGTATCGGGGATATCACCCCTTCATTAGAGACATGTTCTGTTTGTGGATTGAGTACTTCTTTTGGACCGCAGCTCTGGTCCCAAGCTTCCCGATAGGTAGGAATGATGATGTATGATCATTTACATGATGAGGTAGATTTCTGATGGGATCACATTTATTGTACTCCATTCCCCCCGGCCGCATTTTGGACGTGAGTCAGTAACATTTTTGATGTATTATTTGCTGATGTATTATTTGATGATGTATTCCCCTATGGGTGGCTGTCACCAAAGCCCTTTGATTCTTAATAAAGAATATCAAGGTCTGATTTTTTCTTTTGAAAAAAAAAACAAAATAATAACAAATAAACAAAAAAAACAACCTAATATGAGCAGGCGGGAAGATAGATCAATCACAGCGGGTAGGTGGTAACAGCGGGCTTTCTAAAGATGGAGCAGTCAGAAAAAATCAACAAAATAATAACAAAAAAACCAAAAAAACAACCTAATATGAGGAAGATGTTGGAATGTTCCTATCTAACAAAACAATAAAAAATAAAAAAAATTCCTCCAAAACAAATGTCCATCCTAAAAACAACACAATATGGGGCAATGATGTAATGTTCCTACCTAACAAAATAATGAAAAATTAAAAATTAAATTATCCGCAAAAAAATTGTTGAGCTTGTCGTAAACAACCCATAGTTTTATTGTACATGGTTTAGGAGGGCCTTGCAAATGGTTTTAAAACCATGTGCAAGGCCTCCTAAACAACCCATGGTTTTAATGTACATGGTTTAGGAGGGCCTTGCAAATGGTTTTAAGACCATGTGCAAGGCCTCCTAAACAATCCATGGTTTTAGGAGGGCCTTGCACATCGTCTTAAAACCATGTATGGGGTAGATGGTGGCTTTTGGTTTGAATCAAATTAATAGTTCCTTGAGTGCAATACTTAATAAGAGATTTGCACCTCTAGACATTTGATCCTTGTGGTAGGATTTGGATCTATGTTGGTTCTCGTTAAATGAGTTATCTCGTTATCCCTTATTTTAGTTAAATGAGTTATCTTTTACAAACTAGGAGTTATCCATGCATTAATTAAAAGTTATCCAAGTATATGCCATGCATCAATTATTTTTTATATTCATTAACACTTATCAATGTAAAACTTGGTTGTTAAAAAAGAAAAATATATTTAATTAAAACAATAATAGAGAAAAAGGCCATTACCATAAAAATAATGCTTGGAACTTTTATTCAGGTAAGAAAAGAATATATAAAATAAAATTTATAATATACATAAAGTAAATGATGAGATTGAGAATTTATTTTTAATTTATGAGAATAAATGACGGATGGAATTTTTTTAATGAGATTTAAGTTCAAATTTGATTAATTATTACTATAAACTTATGACTTAGTTATGATTTAGTAAGTGTTAACATATTTATAAACTTTTAAGATTGGGTTTTAGTTAAGAAGTGCTTATTTTTCTAACTTTATAATATTGTTTTATCTTTCAAAGTAGTTTAAATTTCATTATATAACATGTTATGCAATCCAAGATTCTTTAATTCTTTTTTGAATAAAGATATGTTTTAACATTATATTATAAATAAAATAACATTTTAAATAATAATATATAACATTTATGTCTATAGGTGTTTTTATTACTTTAGAATTTGGGATGGACTACAGCTTATGCTTTTCTCGGATTGCATGAGGATGAGACAAGTGTACTGTCCAGATTGATTATATAGCAGTAGTTGGAAATTCAAAATAATATATATATATATATAACTGGTAGTTGATTATACAGCACTTTAGTGTTCTATTTGGTGATGATAAGTCCACAAATATTGTTGACCAACTTAGAGTTATCAGGCTATTTCCTAGTATGACTTCTGATGATGATATTGACTGTTTCCTTAAGCCCATTACGATCCAGGAAGTTGAAGTTGTACTTAAAGGGTTTAAGAAGGATAAGAGTCGTGGACCTAATGGTTGGCTTGTCGAGTTCTTCTTAGCCTTTTTTGATCTGGTGGGGGAAAACTTGGTTTTGGCTGCAGAACAAGCTAGAACATCTGGGAAAATTTCTAGTGCTCTTAACTCTACTTTCTTGACTTTGATACCTAAGTGTGAGAAGCCCTTGACCTTTGCCGACTTCCGACCCATCTCCTTATGTAACCTGGTCTATAAGGTCATTTCTAAGATTGCTGCCCTCCGACTGAAACCTATCCTCAACAGGTCTATATCTCCCCAACAGTTTGGCTTTCTCAAGGACAAACAGATAACTGAACCTGTTGGCATTACCCAAGAGTTACTACACTCTATTAAGACTAAGAACTCTAGTGTCATGGTTTTAAAACTCGACCTGGTCAAAGTCCGAGGGGGATCCATTAACAAGAACAACAAAACAGGAGCTTCTGATCTGTACCTGGGTGGTGAGTGGGCTGATCAATGGTGTTCATTTGTTAAAGGCTTCACTCATGGTGGTATTAGGATTGGAACTGCTGAAGATATTCTTCTTTGGTTGTATGACGAACAGTTGGGTGCGGTGACAGCCAAAAAAGCTTATGATCTGATTGTCTCTGAACATCGGACTATTATGGAAAATGATTTCCTGTTAAAGATCTAGCACCTAAATATCGCCATAAACTGAAATGCTTCATCTGGCTAACTTGTAATATGAAAATCAATACTTGGGACACCCTATGCAGGAAAGGTTGGCACGGTCCCAATAGGTGTTATTTATGCAAGGGGTATGTTGAAACAGTAGAACATCTTTTTGTTGGTTGTCCATTTGTAAAGAAGCTAACCCGAGATCTCAATGTTTTGTTTGATGTTCACCTTCTATGGTTTGCACCTACCCTTTTGGATAATCTCATAAACTGGGTCTCAAAGGGGGGTACCCATCAATACCTGCCTCTTTTTCTCATCTGGAATATCTGGAAGGCTAGGAACCGAAATTTATTTGATGATTTGACTCTTAATATTGCCAGTCTCTTACATATCATCCTGGAAGAGGTTAATTCTTATAAGGTTCCGCTGAAGTCTAGGAACAAAGTTCGTGACATTGGTGAGCCGCCTGTATCAAAATTTCCTATGGTATTCTTTGATGGAGGTGCAGCAAATTTCATTGGTGGTGCGGGCATATGTATTTGGTTAAATGATCACCATTTTTTGGTTATTAAGCTTGGATGTGGGAGCAGCACTAATACAAGAGTAGAACTTTTAGCACTCTGGGCATCATTACGGGTTGCCAAAGATATTGTGTTGCCTTACCTACATATCTTTGGCGACTCCTTGGTGATTATAAATTGGGAAAAGGGAGAATCCACCCTTGATATGGTGAACCTTGAGGCTTGGTGTGACAACACCAGATTGCTCATGTCCTTATTCACCAGGGTGGATTTCAGTCATGTCTATAGGGAACATAACACGAGGGCAGACACCTTATCCAAGGAGGGGTTGTGTTTGGCTCCTGGTCACCTCTTGCTTACAGAATCATATGATGATGAGTTTATTGGGGAAGACTCTATCCAACATTTTTAGAATTTGCTCATTCTACTTCAGTTATTGATCACATGGTATTTATTGAGCTATTTCTGGTTATGCTGAGCAGCGGTTTCTGGAATACTGAGGGTCACTTACCTGCTTGGATAAGGTGCCTGGGCTCCTGTTATGTTCTTTATGGACATATCTTAACTGATGTATATTTTATTGCTCACCTATGAGAGGACCTTTCCATGTATTGATACCCAGGTGCTGATTGTTTTCTTGTCATCTTGGGTATTGTCATATTTATGTTTGTACTGTTTTTGCAATGTTTTTTACTTTTACTGTTATGATGGACCCATTCTGGTTAAGACAGTTATCTGTTGATGTACAAGGTTACCTTTGATTCAATTGAATAACAAGGAACTGCTTTTTTTAATTGATTAAAAAAACAACAACCTAGTAGTTGATGAATGGATAACCAACAGTTCATGGAAAATAGCTAGAAGATAACTTATAATTTAGTTATACTTAACATGTCGTCATTCATCAATTACAAATTATTTTTATATTATTTTTGCTAACACCCATAAATGTTTATATCTTAGAATTTGGGGTGGACTAGAATCTATGTTTTTACTAGATTGCACTAGGATAAGACAAGTGTATTGTCCATATTGATTCTATGGCAGTGGTTCCAAAATGCATCAATAACTAGTAGCTCATCCATAGATAAATCTTAAATGATGCATGGAGAACAAGTAACATATAGCTTATTGTGGCACTTAACTTGTGGTCTATCGGTGTTCACCTGCCACAGGTTAAGTGGTTGTGCTAGTAATTGTGGATATCCAATTTCAAACTATTGCCATAAAATCAAGGCTACAACATCTTGAGATCCAACAATAAACAATGAGCCTAAAATCAATTTAGACAGTGTAGTTATTTCATCATGGTGCAATTTGGAAAAGCATAAATCATAGTTCATCCCAAATTCTAAAATAAAACATCTATCAACAAAAAATTAATAATTTAATTATACTTAATTACTAGAAATAATTTTTTATAAAATTAAAAAAAATCCAAAAAAGCTAAAATATATATATTCATATTATATAATAAATTGAAAAATTAAATTCATAAAAATTTAATAATGAGTGAAATTGAAAAGTTTAAAGTGACATCGGTGGGCCTTGTCGTATCTTAAATTCCGTTGAAGCTTAGAAGTTAAGACTTCTGATTGTCATCCATCAATTATTGAGAGAAAGATAATTAAATGAACACGTTTGCTTTGCAACCTGTATCACGCAAGCCGTATCAAAATCTTCACTAAACTTATTCCAATGTTGAGTCCTTTTCTATCACTAATTTTATGGAATTCGAAGCAAAAGTTTTTGCGGAACCGTAAAGACATAATTATAATTATGTAGCTTGCAACACGCTATTTTATACTATAGTAATAGTGTTGTTTTTTTGAAACTCAGCAATATTTCCCCACATTTGTCGATGGTAGAGGTGGTAAACCATGGTCATCCTAGCAGAAGGTCTAACTCGAAAAGGACTCAAGGCTCGAACCCGTGACCTCCCCCGAACCAAGAAAGTGTGCACACGTCTTACCAATTGAGCTAACCCTTGGAACTAGCACTGCAAATAGCAAACAACTTAAAATCCAAAAGTACACCATACTTATAGTACAGGGAGTAAGCTAGCTATGGAGCAATCCTCCCTCATCGGACGGAGGAGGAGCAAAGTTAACGTTGACTTTGCTCCTCCTCCGTTTGATGGAGGGAGGTTTGCTCCATAGCTAGCTCACTCCATAGTACAGCATTAAATTGCATGCTAAAAGTGGAACATCATTGTTCTTTACTATCACGTCGTGTTAGATACTTTGCCCAAGTTGTGATTCATTTTGTTGGAGAGATCTATGAAGTGTGGAAGACTAGGCATAAATTTATAAATTTGTTGAATTCTTACAATAATTTAAGAAGTGGATAAATAGTTGGGGTTTGATGCATACAGTTGTGTAACTTCTATATACAATAAAAGATTTATAATTTTTTCTTAATTTAGGAAGTGGAGACCTATAACATCCATTTATATTTTGATATTTTTAGTAATATTTAGTCATATTCATATTATTTAGTTATTTAGATTTTTTTTAAATGTGAGCTTTTGTTTGATTTAAAGGTTATCAAAATTGTTTTTAAAAAGTGTTAGTTTGTTGAGTTTTTAATGAGTATAATTTTTTTTTCGTTTAAAAAATATTTTTTATTCAAAACATATTGAAAATAACATTTTTCATTAATGATAAGCATGATTTGAAAAGAACATTTTTCATTAATGATAAGCACGACTTTATTTGTATTTTTGTTTACAAAAATTACAATAACCAACACTTTATCAAACATCATAATTAACTCTCTACACAAATTAAAAATAGAGTTTTAACATACAAAAAAAAACCTTTTTGTTCACCGCCTACAATAGACATCTAAGCTAGTAGTGCATTGTAGCCTCAATGTTATTATTCAAATAACTTGTATTCTACTTGTAACAAAACTGTGCTATTTTGCTATAGTTATACGCATTAGACCCAAAATCTTGAAATCTTGTAACTCAGTATATAGCCTTCATGAATTATGCATTCGATCACTCTGTACCCAAAAATCTTAATCTTCACCACCTACAATAGAAATGTAAGCTCAGTTGTAGCCTTATAGTTATCATTTAGGGAATAATGCTTGTAACACACTTGTGTTGTTTTACTTAAAGTCATATGTGATCTATACTTTTAACCCAAAATATTGAAATCGTGTTCTAATCAAGATAGATTTCACAAATTAAAAGTTGGGTATATTGCCTTCATCAAGTCTACATCAAATCACTATGTGACTTTTAACAAACAAAAACTCAATCTTTACCACCTACACACCACCTACAATAGGCACCTAAGCTCGTAATGCATTGTAGCCTCATAGTTATCATAAATAACTCATTGTTTGCCTGTAACAAAACTGTGTTCTTCTTCTATAGTTATATGCAATCTAAACTTTAGTACCTAAAATCTTGAAATATTGTAATTGAGTATATAACCTTCATCAAATCTACATTCGATCACTGTGTGACTTGTAACAAAAACTTAATCTTCCCCGCCTGCAATAGACATATGAATTCAATTGTAGCCTCAAAGTTGTATTTTAGGGAATAACACCTTATATCACACCTATGTTGTCATGCTTAAGTTATATGTGATCTATACTTTTTACCCAAAATCTTGAAATCCTATTATAATCATATTAGATCTCACAACTTGTTTCTTCTACTTTTTCCCATCTATTTCCTGCAGAAATAATACTCCTGGCCCTTTCGACAGTCATATCTTTGACAGTCGGTCAACCTTCTGGTTTAATTCAGTCGGTCAACCTTCTGGTTTAATTCTCTAAAAATATGCTTAAAAGATATCATATCATACAAGCTAACACCATTTTTTAGCTCTAGTGCTAGATTCTAAATTTGTATGTCCCATATAGAAAGAGTCTGGTTCATCTATTTAATAATAAATTGCGAGCCTCCAAATACCTGTAAGATTATTATACCTCTTTGATGATCCACCCTCATAACAACTCGGAGATCCATTAATTTGTCCTTGTTATTACTTCCTTCTCCCACATTTGACACTATTTGTATAAAATGACCCCCCCTTAAGAAAATAATGCCCCCAACTCCTCCCACTAATTTTCCCCATCAAAAAATGCCCAGGGTTTCAATCTATCAATATCTAAATGCCCTTTGATCCTTTCCCACTGATCCTTCCCACTTTTCTATGTAAGGTGTTTTATAAACCTGTGCAAGCAAGTACATATTGGCATATACTTGGAATGTAATCATATTATTTTCTTCAAAGTTTTGTGTATTTCTTGCCATCCAAATGCCCCAAATCATGAGGAAAGGAGCAACACATAACTTTATCAATTTATTATTTTGAAACCAGTTGAGCAATCCTTATTCCACATTATTTCCAAACCAAGTATGTTTAATTGCTATCCAAGATCCCACATCAGTCCATAACCGCTTTGCATAAGGACACAATAAAAAGATGAGTGACATCCTTTCACGTCCCCACCCCTCATATCGACGATGGAGAGGACAAACTACGGTACTGATGCTGTCAAACGGGAAAGATAGTCCCGTGAACATAAAAACATAAACATGCATTGAATTTATAACATATACAGGAGTATAAAACATGCAATATACATCGAAAGCAATAACACCCATTCAAGCATGCAAACATTCAACCTACTCATATTAATTCATAAAACAAATAGTTTGCAGAAATTAAGCACAAGATTAAAAGTAAATGCTTATCTTGTAATTGCGATGTCCCGCAACTAGCTACGTCGCTGCAATGTTCCACCCAACCATAGGCCAATGTGCTCATCAATCTCTCAGCACCACTGCTACCCCCAAGCTGGGCATGATTCCACAAGGAACTAAGGAACAATAGGCACATACACATAGCCAAATACGTATCAAACCCAGCCAAGCCGAAATACATTTGGGTTTATCAGGCTACTAGGGAAACAAGCCAACAGCATAAGGGTTCCTTTGAATTACTCAACCAAGCCAACAATATCACCCAAAACATTGTCATACCCTCTAACAAACGGGTCTATTGGTCTTACTTAGCCAAGCAAACACTTTGCATCAAACACACAGTTAACCAATTAATCAAAACAAAGCCACACACACCTGCTGGATATGAGCAAAACGTTTATGGGAAACCAAAACGAAATGCATGGGGGAAACAACACCATAGAACGTCAAATACGCTTTTAGGAAACGTTCTTGTGCAAATCCATCCACCACAAACCCCCAAATCGAAATCTGAACTCAAAAAATGTCTTTGAGGATTGTCGGAGCAAAAATGACCATCATTCACACCCAAAACAAGAGATCTTGGTTCCCTGACCACTGAGAAACACAAAAACGAATTTATGGCCATGGAACAGTGAGGGAAACATCAAGAAACCATGGGGAAAACGTCCAACAAGCTCAACTTCCTGAGGAAGACCAAAAATGACCGCTTGAAACCCACAAAACGTGAATCAATGTTGCACATTCACTGAACAAAGCGAAAAAGGTATTTCCGAGCTATGGCAATGAGGAAAACCACAACAAAACCCCCATGGAGGATCCCAGCCACTGAGAATTACCCAAATCAAATTACCATCCATGGGAAAAATGAAGGAAACAACCAAAAACATGAGGGAGAATGTCCCAACTATCTCTAGCTGCGTGAGGAAGCAAACACATGGGTGACTAATGGCTTGGGAAGGCATTTCCCATCATTTACTTACCCAAGAAGCCAAGAAATCATTTAAAAAAAAATGGGTAACTCCCCAAATTTGAATTTGACCTCCATACCTTTCCCCATCCCCAGGAAATAAATTCCTTTACCCAATTTTAGATGATTGCGCATAAAAGACAAAAAGGGTGGTTGAAAACTTGATTGGTTTTCCCTTTGACATTTGGCCTTTTTCCCATAGGATCAAAGGTTTGAATAATTCCCCCTCCTTATTCCTTGTGAAACCATGCCCCCATCTCTTTAACATTGCGATGCGTAGCTAGTCGTGGTATTTTATTAATGTAGCATTTTACATGGTGTCTCAAACACATTGTGCCTGGCTAGCACTTAAACCATTGACATCGATTTTAATCTCTGATAAATAAGACACTAAATCCATGGTGGGGCCTTTGCCTTGAGCTCCACACCATGATTTAATACAATATTTACATCATATGCAATTTAATACCATGGGGTCAAAATCGGGGTGTTACATTCCCCTCCCACTTCAATGGCACTGTCCTCAGTGCTTTACAATATCGAACAAAAATGCTATACTAGCACTACCCTCAGTGCCTCGCATATTTGAACAAAGTTCCAATCGCATGGAATCCTTCAGCTCCCACGTAGCCCCTTCAAGACCGCAATGCTTTCTCTGCACCTTTATCTGTCCAATGGCACAATCTGGAACTCATCCAAGTCCTTGCTTGCATGCATCAACACACACCATAGGATCTGCTTTTGGTCCTGGAGAATCCTTCTCCTCAGCTTGGAACATTTCTTATGTCTTTGGCGATCACCAATCCCTATGCTCAAGCCCCCAAGCAATGAATCAATTACCATGTTAGTATTCACAAGATTTTCCAGAACCATATATGAACCACATGCACACTTATATTGACATAAAATTGACAAGAACCAAATACTTATCTACCTAAGTATCTTCTTTGGTTCCATAGGTGTCCGACTTGGATCTATACAACCATGGCACCAACAAATCCTGCCCCACCCCACACAAGGATGGTACCTCTTCTTTGCAATATAGTCCCTCGAGCATACCCACCCTTTGGGTGCTTTCTAGGATGTGCCTTAAAAGGTGGCCAAATTTCTGCAAGCCTCAGATCACCTGAAAATACCCCTCAACTGAGGTTGGACAACTTCATTCTTTAGCCCAACACCTCTTCGGGTGCTTCAATAGCAGTTCTGTTCGAGATCCTGCACCACCTCTAGGTGCTTACCAAGCTCAGGTGCTTTCTTTTTGAACACCACAACAGATGGAATTCATATGTCAGATTCATTTCTATAACAGATTTTTAAAATCATGGTAGCATCATATGCTCATGTATATTTATGGAAAATCAACATCAATCAAAAGTTTGATAAGTAAACCAAATACTTATCTGTATAGCATCTCTTCAACCGGAATCCTTTCAGCCCCGCTTTAGAGCCTAACACCTTCCTGGGTGCTAGATAACAGCTCTAGCTTAAGGGCCCAACACCTCCTCCAAGTGCTTACCAATGCTTAGGCGCTTCCTTTCCAAACATCATAATACTTAGAGGTTATTCTCTTCACGAAGCCCCCACTCTCGTGACAGTCCCCTTATGGTGTGAATGTGTGCGGAAAGAAGTCTAACCGGATGGATTACACCCTGGGCATCCCCAGCGATGCATACTGGTGCCTAGCTGGAAGGGGGGGATGAAGCGATGTACCCAAGTACATCCTTCCAGAGGATCCATGTACTCCATGTACATGTTTTCATCATCTCACCTGCATTACATATAGACATTCATTTTTCATTAGATGTCATTATAAAAATAATTGCAATCATAGATTTCCAAACCTATTCTGAACACATTCCTTCGAGAAGCTATGTACACCCTGTACATTCCTCCGAGGAACCATGTACATCCAATACATATTTTCATCATCTCACCTGCGTTACATACAAGCATGCAGTTTATATGAGATGTCATTATAAAAATAATTGCAATCATAGGTTTCCAAACCTATTCCAACACATTTCTTCGAGAAGCTATGTACACCCCGTACATTCCTCCGAGGAACCATGTACACCCAATACATCCTTCCGAGGAGCTTTGTATACTATACACATCCTTCCGAGAAGCTATGTACTCCAAGGTCGTACTTTTATCATCTCACCTGCGTTACATACAAGCATGCAGTTCACATGAGATGACATCATAAAATTTAATCATAGATTTTCAAATCTATTTCATGCATATATGATTTCCCAATATCAAACAATCAATAACATTGATAGTCAAATAAAAGTCTGAGTTCCCAATCCTGCTTCCTGCAGAAAATCGTCTTTTTGCAACCATGAGGCCACCCTCATATTTGTTTGGATTTTGCAAGTGGAAGTACTTATCCCTTACTTACACACGCTGCCCATAACCTGGACATCTACGTACAACATGTCATCCTGACACAATTTTAAAACAGCCAAACAATCACAGATAGCAACAGGAAACTTCAGACATTAAGCAATGCAAGACAAGCATATTCATGGTTAGCGTGATTCAAAACCATCTCAGGAGATCACAGTCTCCCATAATCAACAGAAGAACTTGCAATCTGAAATTTCAAAACCTATTTTCAGCCATGAGACCCTTCTCATGGCACCTGGCAGCTTCCTGCCCTGGATTTCATTGGGCACAACCATGCTTCTATGCTCAAGTAATTCTACCCGAGTCTTCAAGAAGTCCTCATATGTATGCCCATACACACAAGGGACATTTCCTCATGGAACTACAAGTTCACATGCAGGCTTCCTTAGCCTATACATAGGCTCCACTTTACATGCATAATATTCTGTAGTGAGCTTCCCATAATACCCTGCAAGTCCCACAAAAGATCTTATATTTGTTGACTTTCTTGGAGTAGGCCAATTCATCATGGCCTCAATTTTTTTTTCCAGGGTCTCTAGATATTCCTCTATCTTAAATAATGTGACCCCAAATGATGAATTCTATATTCATAGAAGTCATAGTTTCCCAACTGTTATCACTCAGGAAACTCCTATAGGTTGCAACTCAAGGATGCCTGGTAACTTAAATGTTTTTAATGGTTTTTCTAATTGGATCAATTTAGATGACCTACAAGACCTCACTCTCCCAATACATGCATAAAACTCAATCAAAAGATAAGGCTTCTAACCACCAATGTTCAGAGGGTTGATAATAAGGTGAATAAATGGAGAACTTACTATGCTGGTAGATTCATACATAAAACAATCACATATGAATGGCTAAATATAAAAAGGAAGAATACTTGCAATTCAACTCATCAACACATAGATAGGATGACAACTATCTGGCATTAGATAAAAAGAATAAACCTGAATCAGAGATTCAAGCACAAGTATAGAACAGAAAAGATATGGAAGCTGAACATATAATGGCAAAAGAGCTTATATTAAATGATGAATAACATGAGAAGCTTGATAACAATAAGGGTCTAAAAGTATCTGAAGTCGAACCTTTGCTTCAACATAAGTCTTAGGCTTTATATCCTTTACAAAAATATTCAGATCCTCAAAAGTTGGATCTGATTTACTAAAAATAGATAAAATAAATGTTTTTTCCAAAATTATGTCAAAAACCCTAATTTAAGTACTAGTCTATCTAACGCTAACACTTGTTCACTCATTGAACTCTTTGATATCTACACTGATTACTGAAGTAGAGCTGTAACTTGTCATCTGATAGATAAGCCACAGTTGGTAAAAAACAGGTATGGTTTGTGACCCTTTTCTCCTTGATTGTATCCTCAAAACTGGAATAGACCTCCTCCAATGGTGCTTTTCAACAAATTTCAGCTTTATATTTCATCCCTGAGATAGTTGTATTCGCCAAAACTAGTTTTGTGTGCCCAAATATCTTTCTGCACCCCTTTTTGCTTTCAGTGGTTAAGGAAGTAGAATCCTGGGTCTGTTAGCTGTCGAAAGCTCAACTTTTGGTGGCTAATGAACAGCTGCTGTGTTCGCCTAAGCCACCAAAAGCTATGTTTTCTAGAAAAAAAATTATTAGCCTTTAATCAAACTTTTACACTTCACTCCTGATTTTCTTGTACTCCTTCACCTTGCATGGGGTTTGGAAAAATAGCAACATCATGAGTTGCCTCAGGATCTTGCAAGCTTGCTGCTGCATCTGCTAGGGTTTCTAGTGCAAGATGAGCTTGAGGGCTAGGGTTTGATTTTTTCTTCTGGAACCTCATCAGCTTGATCATTCTATAAATTCTGGTGTTGTCCCTCATCAGCCTCAGATTCCTTCTTTTCAGTAGGACATACATCCCTCTCATTTCTAGCAGAGAATTATGTAACTTAGCATTATTCTTGGTTAATATTGCATTATTTCTTTTTACCTCTCTGTCTAAGATCTCCATTTCATGTATTTTCCCTAACAGTTGGTTGATCCTCTGAGACCTAGGTTTGCTTGAGGAAGTCTCTACTATTGGTTCACCCTAACCTTCCCTTGGTGTTGGTGAGGGAAACTCCTCATATTCTGCTACCACCTGCTTCATTAGGTCATCTTTCACCTTAAAATTTTTGCCAAACTGCTGAAAACTAGGGCTTAGAGATGGATTTGTTCCTTCAAATATGTGACACCTGTGTATAAACCAAAAGAGGTTTTTGTATATTGGTTTGTTTTGAGAAAAAACCTCTCTCAGGTTTTTGAAAATAGTTTTCATTTTCCCGATATCTATATTTCAAAAAAATGCGTAAAACAGGGAAATTCTGAGATCCGAAAATTAGGGCTCAGAGATGGATGACGATTCTCCCAATATGCAATACCTGTAGGAAAACTGAGAGAGGTTATTGTTCTATGACATGTTAGGAACAAAAAAATTTGAGCGTTTTTTAAAATTATTCTCTAGTCACTCAAAATAATTATTTTAAAAAGATGACTTTTCGCAATAAAACACCAATTTCGGTGGCTTGGAGTGCCCTGAAATTTCGGTCTTAGCTACCGAAAGTCTGCTTTCGATGGCTTAGAGACCGTTTTGAAACCACGCTTAGCCATGAAAACTCGTGTTTTGATTTTTTTGAGCGGGTCCTCCTCCCTGCGCTTGCAAAATTGAAATTCAAACCCTAGGGAAGGATACTACAATGCTGGATCCAGAGAGGGCTAGGCTCAGTGAGAATGCATGCAGATAAATGTGGAGTGTACTGAGGATATGGTGCTGATTTTGAGGGGTTAATCAGTCAATTGGTACTTAAGCAAAATGATGGTAAACTCTGGTGAGAACCACGAGATAGCCAGCACATCAATTATTTTTAACTAGGTCTTGATGTTTCGTGGTGGTTCAACTGCAGTTGTGGGACAGATGGAGGGAAGGATAGGGTTTTGATTTCCATTAGTCATTTTAGATCAATAATGAACTCTTAGCCACCAATTCATGATTTACTGTAGTCCCTGGGTCTTTTCGGTGGTTTAAAGTGCTAGATTATGACATGCCCCATGCTGACAAGTTTGATTTTGATGGACAGATAACCGTTTTCTTTTTTTTGCCTTTTCGATGGTTAAAAGAATCTAGGGTTTAATTCGAAAGCTACCGAAAGCCAGGATTTTCGGTGGCTAATGAACCGCTGGCACATTCACCCAAGCCATCGAAAGCTTCCTTTCTAAAAAACATATTTAACGAGCTTTTGATGGTTAATGTCTTCCTGGACCCACTTGCTAAGCTACTGAAACCTGGGCCTTTCAGTGGTGAGTTCCCCTAAGCCAGCGAAAGTTGCCTTCCCAAAATTTTGTAAAAAACGTGATCAATAGGCTTTCAGTGGTTAACGTGGTCCTAAGTCGAAACTGTTAGCTGCCAAAAGCTGGGATTTTCGGTGGCTAATGAATTGTTGGAAAGTTCTCCTAAGCCACCGAAAGCTAAAACTTTCAAATTTCTTGAAAAATAGAGCACCAGATATTCCAAATTTGTTAGTCACCCAAACATCGTTCATAATATGACTTGAAATCTTCATCACTTATCAAAAAATAAATTGTCTGAGTGGACTTATTGAAAATTGATTTATTTAGGAGATAACACCAACCTTGGATACAACTTATGCTTCCTGAGCAATTTCGAAGTTAGCCTCAAATGTTCCACATGTTCTTCCTCATTCTTAGAATAATTACGAATGGCATCAAGGAGAACAAGAACTAACCTTTCCAGAAACTTACCGAAAACATTATTCACGAGGCGCATAGATGTAGTTGGTGAATTTGTGAAACCAAACGATACCACTACAACATCATAAGATCCATACCTTGCTCTGAAGGTTGTCTTATGAACATCTTCATCCTTAACTCTTACCTGATGGTCACCAGACCCCAAGTCAATATTGGAAAATACCTTTGATCCTCTCACTTGACCAAAAAGGTCATCACTTCTAGGAAAAGGATACTTGTTCTTCATAGTGGCCTTGATCAATTTCCTGAATGAATACACAATTAGAGTGTATCTTCTTTCTCTTTCTCAAACCAACTGGTGCTCCCCACGGAAACACACTTGGCTTGCTATATTTTTTTTCCCACAACTCTTGTAGCTGCATCTTTAGCTCTAGCATTTCTGGTGTATTCACCTTGTAGGGTGTCTTGGACACTGGTGCTTTACTTGACACAATTTCAATTGTGAGATCAACGTCCCTCTTTGGAGGAAGCCAAGGAACTTCATCAGGAAACATTCATGAATTCCCATAACATATGAAATCCCTCCAACCTAGGAGTATCATTCTCTGCTGCCTCCAAAACATGAGCTGCACACACTTTGTAACCTTTCCCACAGAAATTCTTCAGCTACATTGTTGCATTCCGCCTACTAGAGATCACTTTTAGAACGCATTTCAAAACCCTTAGGCTGCCTTCTTCATCCAAGCATGCAAAAGTCTTGTTGTAACAATCAAGCTTTTCTCTATGTGCTCCTAACCAATTCATTCCGATCAGAATGTCATAAGAAACAAGTGGGAGAACATTCATATATTCATAAGTGACTTGACCATTCATAACCAATGGAAATTCCCTTACCACCTCACTGACCTTTTTCCTTGGTTCTAGTGGCTAGTTGTACTAACCATGACCTTCTATGCTTTGAATTCTTCAAAGTGCACATCTCAACAAATCTGAGGTGATATAGCTGGGAGTCGATCCAAGATCAATCAAAACAGAAATAGTCTGTTCAGCAATACTATCATCAATGTGCAAGTGTCATCCAATGTCTACCTCCACGAGACCATCTCATCTCATCTTTGAATTCAGAATAAATTCTGGTGTTAGTCCATGCCAAGGATACATAGATACCTTTATGATTCTTTATTTACCTATGGCGCAACCTTACAAGGTCCAACATAGGTTATTCCTATAGATATACCAAATCTATCAATGTTAAAACATTGAATTTCTTATCTCCCATTGACCCTCTTAACAACACATTCTTCTGTTGGTTTGAACCCTCCCAAGATTTCATGAGGCATTCAACTATTCCTTCTTCGGTACCATCTTTTCTGAGATGAGGTTATGTTCTTTTCACAACAATGAACATCTTACCCTGTCAATGGTCCAATTCTATATTTGCTCAAGAATCCGTCCTATGCTTCATAACCTGCATGTATACACCATCTAAAGGAGCTTTAATGCTATATTCATATGGTGTCCCTTCGTTTCTACAGAATGACATTCTGCTTTACAAAAATGTCCTTGTACATTTATTTTTATTCCTTCATCTTCTTTTCATCCTAAACTGACTGTATAAAGGGGATGACGGGGGTTAAGGGGGCTTACAATATGGTGCATAAATAGGCTTCCATTTTCCATCCTTCTAGCCCTGCAAATCTCACTGAAAAACCCTACTGAATTTCTCTGTTTCAGCAAAAATTTCAAAATTCTCACCCACTGCATCGAATTTTTTTTAGACTTTCACCCGCTACAGCGGCTCAATCCTCATCTTTCACCCGTCGTAGCGGCTCCATCTTCATTTCTCACCTACTCCTACGTCGGCTCTATTTTATTCTTTCAGCCGCTGCTTCGTCGGCCTAATCTTCAAGTTTTAGCCGATGCACTTTGGCTTGATCCAACCGACTTCATTGGCTCCTTCTTGAGTTCTCATCTACTGTGTCGACTCCATGTCCCTTTTATTCCCACTGTATTCTTGTTCCTTTTCTGCTAGTCGTCGTTGTGGCTCAAACTCTAATTTCCGTCTGTCGCAGTAGCTCAATCATCAACTTCTGTCTATTGTCGTTATCTTGTTCTTTCTTCCTCAGCTGCCACCAACACTTAGATGATTTTTGGCATTTTTCCTTCCATGTCGGACGCCATCAGAAAAAATTCCTACTTCATCTACTGCCGTAGCGGCTCGAAACTTAAGTTCTATCCGCTGTTGTATCTCGAAGCCCGACTTTCGCACACTGTTGCGACTCAAATCCTGACTTCCACCCACCATTGTTGCGGCCCAAAATTCCCTTGTTTTCCACCATTGCAGATCAACTCTTAGGAAAGCACCTGTTATGGTCGACTCACTTCATCCTTCTCAGCTGACAAGGAATATTTTTTCACACTTGGGAAAAATTTCCAGAAAATTTTCGTCAGCTCATCTCACCCGACGCCCGTTGGCTCGATTCACTCAATGTTCGTCGGCTCCTTTCGGGTGATCCAGCCGCTACAATAGCTCACTCTTTTCTTTTCTGCCGCCACTATGGCTCAATAAACAAAACTCGCCTGCTCTGTTGACAAAGAAGATGTTCATAGTCATTGTTGTGGCTCCCTTTAGGTTTCGCAGCCACCACACAAAGAAGGGATTTCTCCCTTCAGGTTGCGACACGTAGCTAGTCATGGTATTTTATTAATGTAACATTTTACATGGTGTCTCAAACACATTGTGCCTGGCTAGCACTTAAACCATCGGCATCGATTTTAATCGCCGACAAATAAGACACTAAATCCATGGTGGGGCCTTTGCCTTGAGCTCCACACGATGATTTAATACAATATTTACATCATATGCAATTTAATACCATGGGGTCAAAACCAGGGTGTTACACATCCTCCCCGGATTACTTGAATAAATAGAATATACCTAGCCCTTGAAATTGTTTCTTTTGTAGGTAACCGCATGTAGGTATCTTGAACTACAAGGAGATCCGCATAAATAACTTCATATTTTTTGGCATTTTAACCTTTCATATTAGACTCCACCACTAGTTCTCCTCCCGCACTTCTTTTTCTAGAAGTATATCATAGCCTTGGCTCAAAACATAACTTACATCTTCCTTATTCTAAGCCAAAATCAAACAATCCTTCCCATCCTAAAGTTTAATAGCCTTGGCTCAAAACATAACTTACATCTTCCTTATTCTAAGCCAAAATCAAACAATCCTTCCCATCCTAAAGTTTAATAAATCCTCTATGCAGTTCTAATGTATACTTCTACCACTATTCCACCAAACTTCTCATTATGTGTTGTGATATTTAGTTATACTAAGAGGGGTGGGTGAATCAGTATAGATTAGATTTTAATTTTTGAAACTTATTTACCATTCACATTGAGAAACGGTCAACAAAAAATGCACAATACAAGAGACATAATATTTAATGTGGAGCCCCAATCAGGGAGAAAACCATAGAAAGATGTTCTTGCAATAAACAATGATTACACTTTTTGCAGACACCCATATGTTAGAGACACCAATATCCCAAGTTTACAAGTAACATTTTGTTGGAGGCACTAACCCCCTAGATTCTCTAGCACCAACTCCCTAGATTCTTCAACACCAATTGGAAAGAAGCAACAACTACTTGAATTCTCTAGCTCTAACTGGAAAGAAGCACCAACTCCTTAAATTTTGTAATGATTTATTGTGCAACACTTCACCTATTCCACTTTTCCCTATCACATTATTCTGTGTGCACTATGTTTGGAGCACTCTATTCTATTGCACTCTTCTATGTGCACTCTACTATGCACACTTTGATCTATGCATTATGCTTTGTCACACACTACTCTGTGCACTTTACTTTGTTGCACATTGCTATCTGCACTTTTCTCTACACGCTACTTTGTGCATTGTGCTCTACATAAGACAACCCTGGCTTCTATACTGTACACTAACTTTGCTGTCACATTTTGATCTATAGAAGACAATATTCACTACACTACACAAAATATTCTCTTCTGTACTCTTGTTCTATCGTGGTTCTATCGCACTCTACACCACACAAGACAAACTTCACTACTATCACATTGTCTCACTCTTCACTACTTTCACATTGTTGCACTCTACATTGTGTAAGATAGCCCTGATTGCTACGCATCCATCATAGTACCTACATTCTTCCTTAACCAAAGAAGCACCTAAAATAAAAATCCCTTCTTCTTCACAAGGTACACGTCCTCCTCCTTAAAAAAAATTGAAAAACATCTTCAAGAATCTAGAACATCCTCAATAATACACACGAAAGCATCTTCAAGAACCCCAAAAAATTCACCTTCTCCTTGGAATCATGCACCTTTTCAAAGCTCCACACTTGATTGGATGGATGATCAAATGAGGAGATCGTTCCACTTATTTATACAAGTATTAAATCACTTTCTATACCAACTTAATATTGTACAATGTCCTGGTATGGCTGATCTAACATTCTAGATGGGACCATTGGAAAGGCCTTGAAACAATATTTTCAACCATGTAATCTATAATCAAATTTGATTTAGGCATCTATAGTAAAAATTCCTTCAAATAAAGAGTATCCAAATCGTGTATCCAAAAACAATATTTCCAACAATATTCATGTTGTAATCTCTATCTAAAATTTCCTCTCCTTTCAGATCAATGACAACATTATTTTCGACAATCTCCCCCTTAGTCATTGATGTAAAAATTTATACAATTATTCAACAAACTTGCAGATTACTCCTTAGTTTGCAATTTTGTATCCACATAATTATGTTGCTAGGATTATGTTTCTTCACAGTATCTGCAATTTCTCCCCTTGCACAATTTATTCCCCTTTAACATCAATGGAAAAGGGATGCTCCCCATAGCATTATGCATATCCTTGTGTATGTGCCTCGCTTCCTGTTTATAATTCTCCCTCTGTCTGTAACACCTCATCATTGGTAAGAGTTCACTTCCTTGGACTTATGTTTCATCTTGGGATTGTTCCCCTTGAGACTTTGCACTTGATCTTCAAGATGCGTATCTTTGCTAACTATTGAAACTCTCTCTTTTTCAAATTATTTCCTTCTATTTTTTTGAGAACAAAGGGATACTCCCCCTTGGACTATGTTGCCTATTTTTTCTTGTAATTTTGTAAATGGCTCCCCCCTGTAGTAGCATGTCTCTATCATAGTTGATGGTGTGGTATTTTCAAAACAAGGATGTCATCAAGGTCTGCTATATAGGTGGTTGATCTTCTTATGCAGTGAACATTTTTATTAATGCTCTTGAAGTTCTGACATGTGCATGCCACTTATGTAGACACATTGAAACACATTATCTCTATCTTTTTTATATAACCTTACAAAGTCTTTGGATGTTTGCTCAAAGTTGTTACAAGACAATCCTCAAAACAATATGCTTTGGAATGTGTGCCAAACAATCCTTTACTCCTACTCACAAAATTATTCTTAAGCAATCTTCAATCATCCCTTAGGATCTTCACAAAATATAATCCAAATTTTATCTTCAATAAGCCTCATAGCTACCCAAAATGTTTATGTATTCTATCCTCAAATTATCCTCAAAATCAGGTTTCAAACATTAATGCCAAATGCAGTCACAGAACATGTATGAATCTTCATGATAAGGTCACCTCAAGCTGCTAGAGAAAATTTCATCTGCTTCTAATAAAATCTCCCTTTCCAAATGTCATGAATAATCCCAACAATGAATATGCTTAAATGGCTCATGGGTCTTGTCATAATTCCATGAAGAACAATGCCATGATTTGCTCCATTTTCCCTTTTAATCAAGAGGAATATTTCTGTTTACAAGTCCCTGTAGATCTAGTCTTCAACAATCCCAATTTTGTTTAACTATGTGCAAGTGACTAAGCTTAGATGTTTGAAATATTTTTTGAATATATGAATTAGTTGAATGATTGAATGATTCATAATATAATAATGGGCTGTATATATACACCATAATGTGATAAGTCATGATCTTTTATAAGTGATCATGACTTATCATATTTAAACTTAATTATATATTTTAACCCTAATAAATAAAATTTAAATAATGATTGTAATATACTTTTTGGTATATTACAAGTCATCTTGCTTTGAAAAGATTTGTCCATGAATCTTACATTATGTTTAATCTGGATTTCGATTTCTATTAGTTGATCATTGTAGTTGATGGTACATGTCTCTAAGAACTTCTAAGTGATGCACACAATTTTCAAAATGTAGACGGGTCGATCCATCCCAAATCTACCTTCATTGGAATTGTTTGATGTTAAATTCTTTGCATAGAACTTCTCATTTTAGGCTTCCCTACAAGTTGACGATTATGACTTTCCTCTTCTAAATGTTGTAGTTGGTTTGTCAGTAAGAAGAGTATTGTTTATTTTCCTATTTATTTTGATGCTTGTCGTAACAACTTTTGTGATGTGGGTGATGATAAGGAATTTGAACCACTTGAGGAATGTTTGTAGGGACTTCAACTTCTAGTGCTTTTGGTGATTTATTGGTCGATACCTTTTCAACATAACCATTTTTTGGAATTTGAACATTGATTGGGTTTGTACCGGTTTCTTTTTCAGACATCTGAATTTGTATTAATGATGTCGCTAATTCAATGGTTTGGGTCATTGTTTCTCTTTCCGTAGTTTGGACGTCCTTTGTTGAGGATTTTTCTAGCTTCTCAACTTTTTATTTTTTTATTTGTTCAGTAAACTATTGATTATAATTTGCAAGGTGTTGATTTTCTTCTTATGTTTCTAGTAGTTTCCCTTCCATGTCTTCTTTGGATTGCTCCATTTTTCGAGAATTTTTTTAACTCCTTATTTTCGTAACTAACATATTGTTATGGTTTCTAAGTCAGAATATTTCTTCAGTACTGGTTGATAATTTTTTATTTATTTATGTGGTCTCCAACTTATGCACTTTTTTAATGTCATCTCTTTGTTGTTCGAGTTATTTTATCTGTTTATGACGTTGGCGGGTTTCTAATTCTTGGCATCGTAATTTTTCCTAGATTTGTGCAACTTCCTCATCCTTTTCCATAAGGAGTTCGTTCAAGTGATTTACTTCTTCTATATCTTCATAGCTCTCATACGATGGTTCTTCAGTTGTATTTTTTTATGAAGGGAATCTCAGTGATGAGACATGTATTATTATCTTCTTCTTCCCCTTAGAGAAGGTCACGACTTTCTTTTTCGCATTGAAGGTGATCAGACCCAATGTTTCCATCTAGTTAGATCCTAGTATTATGTCGGTAATATCGTCGTCTATAGTTGCAACAATGAATTTTGATGTAAGATTATAATTACCAATCTATAAGTCTAATTCTTTGATTTTATCTTCATTCTTCTCTATATCTTATTTTGCAACTAGTAGTTGATTTGCAAGATCAAGATTAATAAAATTTTATTTATTAGCTAGACATATGTTGATGGTAACAAGACTTTCATAAAATGTTCCATTAACTTCAAGCATATCCGTCGGCATATTTGAATACACGTCGAAAAATCTATTTTTCTTTTGAGAAAAATCTATCTTTTTCATTTTGATGAGGTATAAATATATATTTTCCTTTAGGAAATTATGTTCAA
The DNA here is from genome assembly GCA_001517045.1 of Pseudotsuga menziesii. Taxonomy (NCBI): domain Eukaryota; kingdom Viridiplantae; phylum Streptophyta; class Pinopsida; order Pinales; family Pinaceae; genus Pseudotsuga; species Pseudotsuga menziesii. Next base: position 114,299 of record LPNX010957109.1, read on the forward strand.
CGTTAGATCTCAACATTGTCCTAATGTAAAATGGTTTCCCTTGATCTTCGAATTTTTCGGCGATAGATAGTCTTCTGAACTTGAGACAATATCTGCAGGCTTAGGATCAGGGTTTCTTCTAGTATAAATTGTGGAAGCTAGAATTTCTCTAGTGAAGTCACCTTCTTACATTAGAGTCACGAGGAAAAATAAATAGCCAAATCTTGTGCCTTAATTTTGTATTGCCCACAAAAATTGAGTCTTATCAATGTCGACTATCTCTAGGAAAAATCAATCTTTCGTTCCTTGACAATGGCGCCAAAATGTTATCTGTTAGAAAATTCCTATGGCCGTGGGAGAAAGTTTCCAAGGTAACCTCAAACCAAGACTTTAGGTTAGAAACTAGCCTTTCCAACCCAAAGAGGGATCTCTCTAAAACTCAATCACTCAATGTCATTATAGAAACTGGTTTTTATTCAATACATTGGCTAGATTTTAATAACGTAAAGTGGTTTTTCAAGATTTGGTTGAAATAGAGACTATTTCATTGGGCATGGAGTCAAACTGCAAATTTTTTCCAAACCACTTAGAGACAGGTGTTTAAAAATATTGATAATAGAGGAAAGATAAGCATCACATTTGTAGACAAGTTGCTTTATTAGATGTGGTGGTATAAAAAGTGAGGAAAATCATCAATACATAGCATTAACCATGAATGAATTCTGTATCAAGTCTTATAAAGAAAGCATTGACAATATTTTAATGTATGAACCAAAGCATATAACATGAACTCCAACACATATGGTTCATTCAAATATGAATAAAGATGACAAAAATGAAAAGGTACAGGAAATACATTCATTTGAGAAAATTTACAGACTGCAAAAATGGTCACACATGAATCTCTCCATCAAGTAAATTCAGTACTTTTTCTCTCAGGAGTTTCTCATTAATCACAAAAATTACAGTACACAACATTTTCTTTCTCAAAATTTCAACCACTATTACATCACAAAATGTCTTACATTTACTCCATGCTCATTGAGAGAAAACCTAACTTATTCTAAAAATAGCTTTTAAAATAAATTACTCTTGTTACATGATAAACAAACTCCTAAAAAATGGGATTGAAATCCTCTTTTTCACCAACAATCTTCTTTAAGTATTGCTCAATTAAATGCAAATTGAATTCAACTCGCTTAGTATTGTTTAGGTGAACAACATGAAGGAACCATAATTTTCATACTAACTGTATTAACTGTTTGATGGATGAAGAGTGTACTTCATTTTACCAATTTTTTCAATAGTCTTCCATTGCTCTTGGTTGGGAATTTCATACTCAACCATATCCTTGACTAATACCTCCAATTCTACACAGGTTGAAACAAATACGGGAGGCAAATACGCTTTAATCATGCGAAAACGAGAGAATACCTTAAAATCATATGTAAATGTTTCAATTATATTCTTTCCGTCTAGTCCCTGGGTTAGATATTGAAATTTAGAGTGATCTATACGAGCCTTGACTATTAGATTTTGATATTTCTCTTAGGAAATTAACTTTGTATTCTCATTCCCAAATGAAGGAAGTCCTTTCTCAATCAATTTATTGAAAATATTTTTAAAATTTTGAACCTGTTGCAACACTTGTTCTTCGTTAGTCTGGACATTCTTCATATGATGATGCTTTCCAATAGCCCTTTTGCAGACTTGACGATAGCAAGTTTGTTATTAATTCCAAATGCTGGAAGATCTGCTTGAGTTAATGAATTAGGAAAATTAATTGCATTTTGGGCTATATCCAGTGGTTTTTATTATTATTATCATAGTTTCATTTGTGACTTTGCACCTTTGAAGGGATGAATTTGTTATGGTAATTTTATTCTTAAAATGCCCCAAATATGGTCCGAACTTAGTGATTTGAATTGACAATGAATCCCATATTAAGTACTTAACTCCTTGTAAAGGTGTTTTCCTATTACTTTGGTTTTGAGCTCACTTATCTTCTTTTGCAGTTGTTTATGTTTACTCTTAACTTTATTCTTTTCCTGTAATTGTTGATCCATTTCTTTTAACTTTTGATTTTCTTCTTTCAATTCCTTTATCTCTTTATCCTTTAGAGTGACTTGAAACATGTCTTGAGTGATTTTTTATGTAATAGGATCACCTACTAGTTTCTCACTTATTTTAGATGGTTCATCCACTAAATCTTCAGTCATTGTTTCCTTATTCACGTGTTTCTCATTAATGTAATGGGATTAGTAAATGGATTCTCATTTGTTTGCTTCTTAATGAATAACTACAAACTCAAAGTTGCTATCTATGTTAACAAGTCTGATTTTTCTTCTTGAAGCTTCAAAACCTTGCCTTTGAAGTCCATCAATTCTTGGTGAACTAAATCCTTCTCTTTTTGTAGGGATGTCAACTCCGAGCTTTTTCCACATGTTGAGTATTTGGTGTTTTCAATTTTTCCTTCATCTTTTGAATGGTATTTTATTTTTCATTTAAGAGATCTTTAGTAATTTACACATCCCCTGGTCCTACTCCTAGGGTCCCAATATCTTCCTGCAACTTTTTAATATGCATTTTGTGTGCCTTGCTTTCTATTTTTTCCTACCTCAATTGGCCTTCCAACTTTTCTATTATTGATTGCAGCATAGATATCTTCAAAGTGGAATATAAAATATTGGAATAAGGATCTCACATGTATGCATGTGAAACTAAATCATGTCAGGAACATTAATTTGGTCCAACCCAACCTCCATTTATGAAAACTCCCCATTAGTGATTACTACAATATTCAAAGTGTTCCTCTTTGCATCCCTAGCTCTGACACATGAGAAATTTTGTTTCAATAACTATTGTAGTCGTGGAACTAACTCATGAATTTATTCAAAAGACTTATTTCCTTTCTCTGCATATTTTGAAATTAACTCACTCGGTGACTTATATTGGGTGTTGGACTCAACATTTTTAGTGTTCGTAAAGGAGCATTGTTGCAATTGAACCGTTGATTGTTTAGGCACATTATTTCCTTCTGAAGCAATGAAAATTTGTTTTTTTATCACTATCATGTCCTTTCATTTCTGTTGTTGATCCTACTTGACTCTTTTACTTGAAACCTCTTCATCAATATCCATGTCACTTGCCTCAAATAGAGTCCTTTTATTAAAAAAAATGCCTTAGATGGAGATTGAGTTTCTAGGACACGAGAATTGGATTTTCCTGCATTAACTTGGAATGTAATTTGTTGGCTTAGCTCTGTACTAATATCCTCCAATTGTTGTTGGATTTGATAAAAAATTGGCATATTTTCATTTATCCAATACTTCTATTGCTTGATGTTCAAAAACTTTGCTATTATTATTATGTCTCCTATGTGATATAACTTGATGGGGGTCATAGTTTATGCTTCTAGCAGTCTAGAATTCCATGGTCTGTAGAATATTTTCAACTATAGGCAGGGTTGCTTTACCCTTGATGACAAAAGGTCCAATTTTAAAGGGAAATTTAAGATTAGATAGTTTACCGTGATTAAAAAAAATTTCTTCTTTTGAATGTGATATATGTCTGATAAATTCAAGGGAAAACACCCTCTGAGTTAAGAATGATGGCAGAATATATTGTGTACCTGTGAAACCATACACCCTTAAAACAATATGCTCTTTATACAAAAACCAATACCCAATTTTATCCCTAGGATCCATTTGCAACATATTTTTCATGTCTTCTATCACTTTTGGGTACGCTTGATTGAAAAGGATCCTATAGATTTGTGACATAATAATACTCATGAAGGTAAACATATTGAATTTCTTGGGAGAATATGAAATGAAAATGTTGTTCAAGAATCTTAAATATTCTTCATTTGAGGCCATGAACATATTCAACAAGTAAGAATGATACCTAAAATGATTCAGGGTGTGGAAATTCACCAAATGGGTGTGAGTTGCCTCGGTTAGGATTTCATCAAACTTAAGACAAGGGACCAGGATTGATTCTTACTAACTTTTTTTTAGGACAACACTCAACATGAATTCATCAACAAGCTCATCATTATCATGACCTAAAATTTGACTCATGAGGAAAAATATTAACTGTGATTTTTCTTGGAATAAACTAAGTTTGAAAGGGAAAGACAAACCCTCTATTGAATCACCAATTTTTAAGACTCTGGAAAAAAAAATTTCCTTCTCTTCTATAGCCAATTATCTGTACATTTTGATAAATTCCTCTTCTTTAAAAGGTTCATATTTTTTGGGGAATGACTCGGGTAAACCTATTGAATCTCTAATAGTCTGAGAGTCAAATCGATACAAAATTTTAGACCCACCATCATTCATAATGACTCTTTCTGACTGGGAATAGTTTTCCGCACACCAACCCAAAAAAATTGCATTCTCTTTCCCAACAAAATGGAGAAGGGACTACCACGCTATCTCCTTCAGCAAAATAAATGTCAACCATTTAAATAGTTGATCTTATCCGCGTCGTTGATATTTTCTTTATATTTTGAGAGAGTCCCTTGTTATCCTTCGTAAAATCCTTCTAGCTCTTTAAATGCCTTGACCTTCAATCATTGATCACAACTCCTGATTACATGCCTTCACAACCTACATCTACTACCACTATTGAATTTTGATCTCAAAAACCTTTTCCTTTAGCATGTAGTTAGCATCCTCAGTCACATGCACTCTTCATATTTACCCCATCACCTTTTTGTAAATAATTTATTTCCTTACACATTAGCACCACAATGATAAAATATTTTTCAAAAGTTTCCTATGTGCTAACATCTGGCTCTAATGGGGATGTTATCCTCCCTGCGAGGTAGCAAAGAACCCGTAGACCAATGTCTTATCCATTGGGTGACTTACAAAGAACTCCAGACTAATCATTTCACCTGAAAACTACAAAAACTTTCTATATTTATTTGAGTACAGACAAGATGCATTTTATTTTCGGAAATAGAAAAAATGAAAACCACTTATCCAATTCTTATGGCCTTCACCTCAGGCTTCACAATTCTCTAAAATGTCCTTTACACCTACAAACTCAATATAAACAAGTGAAGTGAATATGTGCAATGAATATTTACAGTAGTATTTATGAATTCCTTGAAGTAACATAATGTTTTAGAAACCTCCCATTTACTAGGCCTCCACCAACCTTTTTACCCATAAGATCATGTAGAAATAAACATTTTTTCATGACAAGAAACAATTATCTAAGGTCCCTTCCATAAATGATAAAATTTATTTGCTTTATCCTCATTTATAGCATCCCATTTCAACACACAATCATCAACCTAAAAGTATTTTGCTTTAGTTATTTTATCAAAAGATTTCTTCATTTTTTCTTTAGTCCTTTTCTTTAACACACAACCATATACTCCCTCTCTCAACTATTGAACTTTAGTCAACTAGTTAAGCATTCTTTGAATGTGATTAGGTTCTTCCTCCTATTCCATCAAAAGTTTCATCACTGTAAATCCTAGAGAAGAGGGAAAAACAACCTCAATTCCATAAACCAATTGAAAAGGTGAAGTAGCAATTGGTTTTTTAGTACTAATCATGTCTTCCCACAAAGCATGATTTAGTTTTGAATGCCAAGATTTATTGTTCTCCTGGAACAATTTTTTGATAATCCTCATTAAGATTTTATTTAATGACTCTGTTAGTATTATTAATCCTCCCTTGTCCAATTTGGTCATTATGTCTAAATCAGGAGTCATGTCTAAATCGAGAGTCCTTTCATTCTATTTTTAGTCACTAGCACAATTGGATCCACTTGGCCTAATTGGGGCACATGCGCCAGTTACTAAAGTGTGGGGAACACTAATTGAGGCCAACTGCCACTAATTTCACTTGCATGCATAAGTTTAGGAGCCTCCTATATCAATCCCTACAAATTAGGAGCCACTGGGAGTGTCGATACCAACCTCCATCAGTTGAGTTCAGTCAGTGACTGGTCAAGCTTAGTTGTGAGTCAGTTACATTCAGTTCTAGTTCCCTACACTCAGTTCTATTCAGTTAGCACTAGGATTGCATGGCTGCATGAAAGTGAGGTGCATTTACTCACCTACCTCAGTCAGTTAGACTAGTCAACACTGAATTAGACACTTGAGTTTGGATTTTGAACTCCGATGAACTCCGATAATGATTTAGACAAGGTCAGTTAACCATTTAGTCAACTAGAGTCCAACCAATTCGAATTCCCTCACATGGATTCAAATTGCATGTGGCTATTTAGATATTGTACTTAATTGTAATTATTATCTAATTAATTTTGATTAATGAAAGCATTCACAACTGCAAGCAATTATTGCACTATTTCATTCTTCAATTGTTGAGTAAATTGTAGGATCTATCTTGTGAGTTGTGTGTTGGTCCACATATCTATGTGATCAATTTAATATGGTATTATAGCCTCGACAGGACAAGACACTTCTCCTAATATAGATCCATACTTGGATCAAAATTTCTTTTTGAGCAAATTTGCTCCTTCCAGTATTGCACCAAAAGCGAAGAATTTACCACTTAATATCCCAAGTAAAGGAATTGTTGATTTAGCTTAATTGATCAACTATACTGGGTGTGATGAAAATTCCAAAAGTGCAAACTGTTGACCTTATTTTGTTTGTTTGATTGTGTGATTTACAGGTTTATCAGTCTCCTTCACTACATTCGCTACAAGCAGCCCAGTCACCTTCACTGCATTCACTACAGTAGCTTAGTCCTCTTCTTTGCATTCTAAATGGCTCCTCCAATGGACCTTCTTAGTCATTTCAACTACCACCAGTGGAAGGAGGACATGGAGATGCTTCTATGCTCCAAAAGACTCTTCAGACTCACAATGGAGACATAGAAAAAGCCTATTCATTATGTTGACAAAGAAAAGTACTAGAATAGGCTTAATGAAGCCTACAGATGCTTGTGCCTCTCAATATCTCAAGACCTTCTCTTCCACATCAATGGATTGAAGACTCCTAAAGAGGTTTGGGATAAGCTTGCTTCCTTATTTGACAAGCAGGATGATCTGAGGATGTATCAGCTGGAGAATGAGCCGATCTCTCTCCATCCAGCCAATTTCGAAACACTGAATGACTTCTTCACAAAATTCAAGCATCTAGTGTTCCAATTGAAGCTGTGCAAGGTTGAGAAGGAGGATGATAAACTCATACTTTCCATTCTCTCCAAACTTGGTGCAGGCTATTCAATGTTTGTATCAACATTTCATTATGTGAAGCTCTCTACTCCAAACTAGAAGATGCCTACTCTTAAATCTTTCATTGAATCTCTCACTCAGGAGCATGACAAGTTGATCCAAATGGGTATCATTCAATCTTCCAGAGATCAAGCACTTGTTGCAGGAGGAATTAAGGTAGCGAATGATAAAGGGAAGAAAAAGGATGAGACTTATGTAGAGAAAGAGCAGTCAAAAGAGCCTTCAGGTTTGAAGAGAAGCAAGATGAATGGAAAAGGAAAGACACTCTGTTCTTACTGTGGAAGGGGATTTCATCCAGAAAGCACATCTATGAGAAGACCAATTGATGAGGTTCTTCTTCTTCTGAAGAAACATAACATTACTGTACCTGCTAGCGGAAGGAAGGCTAGCCATAGAGAAGAAACTAAAGAATATAAAGAAACATGCCATGCACTGAAGGCTAGCTACTCAACATCACATGCCTTCCTCATTGATTCTGGAGCTTCCAATCATATGGTTGCGTTTAGAGAATCATTATCTTCTTTGCAATCTTTTGATGGTCCTAGTATTTAGATGGGAAATAACAGTAAAGTTAAAACCAAAGGGAAGGGCTCTATTAAGCTTGAACATGGAAAGTTCAAAGTTGTGCTTTATGTTCCCTCCCTAGCTGCAAACCTATTATCTGTATACCAAATGACTCATACTGGCTCTCCAAAGTGAGTCATATTTGGTCTTGACTTAGTGGAGATCACAGATATATGTACCGGGAACATCATAGCGAAGGGTGCTGCAAATAATTCCTCCAAGGCATATGAGTTCTCACACTTCATGCCATTTTCGACAAAACCAGTGCACTCTTAGTAGCCACTTGTAAGGGAAGGTAAAAACATTTCATCTACTTCTTTTGCAGTTTCCACTAGTATTATAGATCCAGTTTTATTAGTTTATGAGATTGAGATTCAGGGTGATTCAGACCCAGATCCAATCCCTACTTCCAAACTGGAATTTAGGAAGATTTCTGGAAATCCATCTGACACTCATAAGGGAAAGACCCTTGCAATATGTCATGCAATATTACCTCCTTCAGAGAGATTCAATAGACTTCCTGTAATATGATACATGGAAAGGGGTCAGTCTCACTACATTCAGAAGAATAGAGTGGATCATACACCTCTTCATCCAGCAATAGGAGAAGGTTACATTCCTCCTCCCTTCCATCATCATTTTGGGAGAAGATGGAGAAGTCTACATGCCAGGCCCCAGGATACCTGTGCACAAAACATCATGCATGCTGCTTCGCTACATCACAGATATTACAACAACACATTTTCAAGTTTTTCAAACTTGAATCATGATTCTATCTTCTTAGTTAGAGGGGGGGATTTTTCCCATGTGGTTTTTTCCCCAGCTCCTTGTATTGAGCAGTTACTTTAATTTACTTGATGTAATGGGTGACCTATGGTCTTAGTTACCAGGGCCCACAAATTGTCCAAGTTATCATTCAGGGGGGGTGTTAGGATTATTAATCCTCCCTTTTCCAATTTGGTCATTATGTCTAAATCAGGAGTCCTTTCAGTCTAATTTTAGTCACTAGCACAATTGGGTCCACTTGGCCTAATTGGGGCACATGCACCAGTTACTAAAGTGTGGGGAACACTAATTGAGGCCAACTTCCACTAATTTCACTTACATGCATAAGTTTAGAATCCTCCTAGATCAATCCCTACAAATTAGGAGCCACTGGGAGTGCCGATACCAACCTCCATCAATTGAGTTCAGTTGGTGACTAGTCAAGCTCAGTTAGGAGTTAGTTACATTAATTTCTAGTTCCCTACACTTAGTTCTATTCAGTTAGCGCTAGGATTGCATGGATGCATGTAGGTAAGGTGCATTTACTCACCTACCTCAGTTAGTTAGACTAGTCAACACTGAATTAGACACTTGAGTTTGGATTTTGAACTCTGACGAACTCCGATAATGATTTAGACAAGGTCAATTAACCATTCAGTCAAGCAAAGTCCAATCAATTTGAATTCCCTCACATGGATTTGAATTGCATGTGGCTATTTATCCATTGTACTTCTTTGTAATTATTATCTAATTACTTTTGATTAATGAAATCATTCACAGTTGCAAGCCAATATTGCACTGTTTCATTCTTCAAATGCTGAGTAAATTGTATGATCTATCTTGTGAGTTGTGTGTTGGTCCACATATCTATGTACTCAATTTAATAGACTCAACCAACACATTTCCCTGGGGATAATAACTTGTGGAATGACTCAAATTTATGTGATAATCAAAACAAAAACTAATCATTTTCTTTGATTTAAATGCTTGAACATTATCAATTATGATTCTCCTTGGACAACCAAATCTGGAAAGAATGTTTTCTTCCAAGATCTCGATGACAATTGTATATGTTACTTGTCCAATTGGTACAAATTCAATCCACTTTGTAAAATAGTCTATGGTAGTTAAAATCCTCTTATGTTTCCTTGAGGATGTAGGATTGATTTCACCAATAAAATATAAGCCCATTGTTAGAAATGTGCTTCTACATGAAATAGGTTTTAAAGGATTTTCTTAATAAAAACCTGCTCTAAGGATTTTGTTAATAGTTGTTTTCCAATAATGATTGCCTCCATAAACACCTTGATGAAACTCATTTATAGTCTGTGTAGCTTCATTTTCAAGTAGTCAATTCGATAAACCCCCCCTAGATCTTTCCAAATACCAATAACCATCCATCATGCGAAAGTTTACTGCTTTCATTTTAAGTGATCTAGCCTTGGTTTTACTCAACTTTGGTGGATCTTATAAGTTCTGCAAGACATAGATGATATCATTGTACCATGGAGGCAATAAAAAATCTTTAGATACCTGCAATCTTGATCCTCCTTTTGTTTCATTTGAAATAGCTGAGATGAAATTGATTCCCAATGTGTCATAGTTTGACTCATCCATCAGTTTTTGCAAACCATGTTATTTGATCAACTTAGTGGGTCTCATTTCCAAGTCGTATTCTAAAACCATTGCAATCCATTTTCCTCTTCATCCTTTAGGATATGGTTGGTTTAGGATTTCTTTCACCATGTTTGTTGGAACAAAATAAATAATATGAGAATGTAATATATAGACTCTGAAATCTTTTATTGATTTGATCAGGGCATAGCTGTGCTTCTCCATGGTATTGTATTTAAGCTCAATGTCCCTTAATGCCCTGCTGAAAAAAATGATAGGTTTCTCCCTATTCTGATCATTCTTCTGAAATAAGACTCCTACAATAGTGTGCTCTAATGGAAAATAAATATTAAGAAATCCTTTGAGAAGTTAGGACTAACCAAGACTGGTGCTTTAGATATAACTTTTTTAATTTCATCAAATGTCATTTTTTCTTCACTAGTACATTTGATTTCATTCCATTTTCTCAACATGTTAGTGATAGACTTCATGATCTACGCGAAATTTGGGATAAACCTTCTCAACAAATTTACTCTCTCATGGAATGACTGGATCTCCTTTTTTCTTCCGCGTATATCAATTTTTTGAATTGTAGCTACTCTACTTGGATTAATTCTAATCCCCTCCTTTGATATCACATGTCCCAGTAATATTCCTTCTTGCATTGTAATGTTGGATTTATTGGGATTTAAAGAAAAACTAAATCTTATACACTTTAAGAAAACCTCTCTTAATTGTTTCATATGTTCAATATCATATTTTAAATAAACCATGATATCATCCATATAAACAACAAGGAACTTATATTTCTCCTTTGCAAACACAATGTCCATGGCTCATTGGAAATTAGCCTCTGCATTCATCAATCCAAACAACATTTTTTGAATACATGAAGATCCCCCATGGTGTGGTAAAAGTTGTCTTTTCTTGATCATTTGGGTGCACCTTGATCTGATTATATCCTGGAAAACCATCAAGCATTGACATTCTCTTTTCTTCAAAAACTTTCTATAAAATATGGTCCATTTTAGGAAGAGGATAATTGTCTTTCAAGGATACTTTGTTTAGGTTCTTTAAATATACACATAGCCTGATTTCCCCATTTTTATTTCTAACTAAGACCAAGTTTGATACCCATTTATAAAATCTCAATGATACTATGATCTTTGAATCAAATAACCTCTTCACCTCTTTCTCAATGAGAGGTAAGAGTGTTGGGTTTATTCTTCACAACTTTTGCTTGAATGGCTTCTCATCCTTCTTAACGGGAATGATATGTTGAATGATACTTGTGTCATACTCCAAATATTCATAGCTCCACGGAAATAGATATGAAAATGTCTTCATCAACTAAATATACTTATATTTATTTTCCAGGTGTTAATGACTTTGATAGTTTGATCATATTTGCATTTTGGTCTATCTCGATGTTAATATCTTCCACTTCATTGTTAATAGGAGTGACTTTAGGATTATTTTCCACATAAGTATGATCAAACAAATTTTATAAGGGAACGAATCCCTTAGGAATGCAATTGTTTTTCAACTAAATAACTTCCTTACCTCCCAAAGTATCCTAGAATTTTGGTGGGTTGGTATCCCAATCTTTAGAATCAAGTTTTTGTTTCAAAATATACTTCTTTTTCGACCTTTTATGACTATTTTTTTCAAAAGATTCAAGTCTGCTTTGGTCTTCCTTGTCGGGATAGATATCATAACGAAATATGGATGAGCCAATATCTGTATCAATAACATATATAGGGTGATTCTATGGATTATCTTTACTATTGACCACATAGGCCAACTGTTTTTCTGTGTACAACCTTCTCTGATCACCAAACACTATAATAGTAGCATATGACATCTCCATTTGTAATGTTCCCTTCAACTTTGATGCCTAAGATATGGATAAAAACATTCCAAATTTTGGTGGAATATCTGCAACTACCACATCCATGAAAATACTTTTAGCAAGAATCTAAGTCTATGTCACAACCAAATCTTTAATCAAGACCAAACATATTACTTTCCTTGAATCAAAGGAGAATATGTCTTTGTAAGGCCTTGTGATATCTAATCTCAATGTTTCCACAACAACTTTGGGCATTAGATTATGTGATTCCCCTAAATAACATTGCATTAAGGGGAACCATATAATGAATAGTCAAACTGATATAAAAAGGTAGGCACTTCATCATCTTCAATATTCTCAACACAAGGACCAAATAATAGGGCATGGTTGTCATCTTAAAAAATTGAAGTATCAGGTTGTTCTTTTTCTTCTCCCTTCACCATCTTAAGAATTTGATCCTTATATTAGGTATTCTTCAAAAGTTCATTGAAAGGATCTGGAATCTTAATTTTAGAAATTTCACTTTCATTATGAAAGGATGAATGGGGTTTTTCTATTTCTCTCACATTGACATCTTTCTTCCCTTCTGGAACTTTCTTGGGTACATCACCCTTTAGATCATATTTCTTGGGATATTCTTTATTTTCATGACTTGTTGTAGGATAATCTGCTGGAGATTTTCCTGAATTTACAACAACATTCCTACTTATGAGATTATGTTGCTTCTGGAAATCAAGACTTGCATTTTGGTAACCCCTTTGGTACTACTCTAATTCCATTTCTAACATATTACAATCTTGTCCTTGAGAGGGATGTTCATATTCTTCCTTTGTCAATTAAAACTGGGGTTGAGAATGATCAAAATGATGAATTTGTTCTTCAGGTTGTTCTGCATCTTATTTTGCAACAAAATTATCTAGAAAGGGAGGTATGACCTATTGCTCACCCTAATTTATTTGATCTCTCTGCTCTCTTTTCTTGAACTATGGAACTGGAGGCTGTCTAAAATTTGGATTTTTGATTTGGGGTTCAAGTTGTTCTCTAGTAGGATGCCTATTTTCCAGAGAAAGTCTATCTACCAGTCTTTCCATGGTCTTCATAATTAAGTTAAACTTCACATCAATTGTCTGCGAGGTAGAAGGGTGTCTTTCCCTTTTTTTTGTCTCTATCTTTTGCTTCATCTTTCTAGATGCCATCAAATCTACCTCCACTTCTTTAGAATCATTCATCATGTCAGCCATAGATTCTGATCTTCTTTCTCTTAGCCACAATGCAAAATCAGTATCAAAAGCATCAACATAATGAACTTGAGCAAATCCAACAAGGGGCCTGTATTGATCTAGGAGTGAATTATATACTTTCATAAACCTCATGGAAAATTATTACACTGTTTCTGTAACATCCCCAGTAATGCAATCATTCTTTATGATATTCTAAATGTTATATTTATTTTTCCTTATTATTTCAAAAACCTAATTAATATATTTATTATAAGTTAAGTAATTCGTGACGGTTATTGGAAAATGAACCGTAAAGCTTAATGATGGTTAGGGTGTGGGAGGGAAGTTTGTTATGGTCACTTACCTCTAAAAAAAAGAGATTAGTTATAGGTGTGTTATTTTAGGAGAAGAAGAAAAATTACAGGGGAGAATTAAAAAAACCAGAAAAGAGGGGGATCGCATTGTTTTTGGGGAAGGAAGCGGTCGTGCTTTCTTGAAAGAGAACCCATTCCTAAATTTTTTTTGGGTGATAGCAGCCGGGTGAAAAAAAAATGGATAAACGGTGTGAGGAAAAGGACGATGGCTAGGTTACGCTCGTATCTTTGTTGGGATGGCCAGAGACTTGGAAGCGCCATGTTCTATTCTTTGGGATACCCTTCTTGATTATTACTGTATTACATTGTGCACATGTTTTCTTTGATAAAACCATGTGACTATCATTTATTTTTTTCTCAGACGTCGAAGATCTAGTTCACAAAAACCCGAGATATTGATGTCGTAGAATCTCAATAGATAATTCGTTTGGATAAACAAACTATCTAGATCGCTTGAATGATCAGAGATAGATCACTTGATGGAATTGTCTAGATTGCTTGAAAGTGTTGATGTATTTGTAACTTCGAAATGTATTATGTTATGTATTTCATATATTGTATTTGATCGGTCCTCGATGTTACTATTGGGAGAATCATTAATGTAAACAAGTCATGTAAAGTCATAGAGTTTAACCCTCCTTGTTATTTAGGGGGAAAAGTCCCCACAGTTGTGGGGCACTAGGGTTATTAGACTCTCCTAGAGAAGTCGGCCCTGGTGAGTTAATTTCAATTCGGAAACTAGGATAAATAGAGAGTGAGCCTCTCTATTTTAGAACACACACTCACACTCAATTGTAGCGCATGAGTGAGAGAGACAAGAAGTTGGGATAAGAGAGAGAGAGACAACTGTTGTCGGGAGATCATCTTTGTATCTTTGGTTTTACTTTTGGTGCTCATTCTATCTCTAAGGAAGTTGCAAGGTTTTTTCCTTTATGGTTTCCTTGAGGAAAATATTTGTGTCCATTGTCTCTTGTGATTGATTGTTGTTCTTGTTATTCTCTCAGATAAGATCCTAAGATCATATTGCTTAATTGATAAAAATCTAACATGGTGTCAGAGCTAACCTGAGAAGAAGACACTGTGCAGCTGCGGAAGCTAGGTATTCTTACTTTTTAGGTCTCTCTCCACAATCCATCAAAAAAAGGAGGCTAGGATGGATCTCCATTGAAGGGCGCATATTTCTGTTGAAGCAGAAACTGATTATGAGCACTTTTAGTTTTTGACCTACCACTTCTTCGGGAAATTAGGGATTTTCACTGAAGGGGATTTTTTTAGTGATACCGGGGTAGTATTGCTCTCCTCCTCAAAATAGAAGTTTAGAGAAAATAATTGAGGTTTTTGGTTGAGTAGAACTCCGGGAAAGTCAAACCCTAATTTTTCCTGGAACCCGAAAACCAACACTGCAGAAGATCAGCTCCAGATCTAGTTTTCAGCTTCTCAAATTGGTAGGATCTAAATCTTTTGTATTTCCATTTGAGGTTCTCAATTAATATGTCTCATCACACCAAGCGTGATGAAAAGCTTGGGGGAGCTGATAACTTTTGAGCCTGGAAGTATAGGATCTCCCTGGTCCTAGAAGAAAATGAGTTGCACTCTTACATCAGTGAAGAGGTTCCAGTTCTAGAGGGAGATGAGGCTAAGGACTTACACAAAAATAAATTGGTCATGGATAAGAGGATTATTGCTGATTCAATCAAGGATCACCTCATACCATAGGTGTCCTCCCTAAAGACACCTAAATAAATGTTTGATGCCTTGACCAAGCTTTTTGAAGGAAAGAACATAAACCAGAAGATGACTTTGAGGAACCAGCTGAAGAATGTGAAGATCCAGAATGCGGAGACCATACAATCATACTTTACAAGGGTCTCCCAGATCAAAGCACAACTTGAAGCAGTGGATGGAGAAGTGGAGAATGCAGAAATTGTGATGACCACCTTGAATGGTCTCCCTAGGTCATGGGACTCTTTCATTCAAGGGATTTGTGTTAGAAGAAAGCTAGTCACCTTCAGTAGGTTGTGAGAGGAATTCTCTCAAGAACAAGCTTGAATAGTATCTCGAGAAGAAAATATGGGAAATGAAGATCAAGCTCTCATAATACACACCAAGAAAAATAGAAGGGACCATCATTATCCTAAAGGTAAGCATTTTCATACTAGAAGAGAACTATCTAGTATTAGATGCTACACATGTGATGAGAAAGGACACATCTCCAGATACTTTCCTAGAAACAAAAGTGGTTCTCACAAGAAGAAGGGAAGCAATAAAAGACATCATGCTCACACTACATAGGATGATGAACATCCCAAGAAGAGAGCCAAACAAGAAAGTGAAGATTCTTCAAGTGATGAAGAATATGTTTTGATATCTTCCCTTACGGGAACAATATCACATGGAAACAATGATTGGCTCATAGATAGTGGAGCTTCCAAGCATATGACAGGGTTCAAAGAATCCTTTGTGAAACTATCCGAACATGAGTCACCCCACAAAGTAAAAATTGGGGATGATTATCATTATCCCATAAAAGGTAGTGGTGAATACTCCTATAAGATAGACTCTAGAAATTCTATAAAGATGAAGGATGTCTTGTTCATACCAGGACTAAAGAAGAAACTTCTCTCCATCTCTGAATTAGGGATAATTTTAGGGGCGAAATTTAGCCCAGTGGGCTATTTTTCGATGTTTTTCTCCCAAAAAATATTCGCCATTTTGCATTTTTTGAAACTCCGTTTCGCCCAATTTTGATGGGGTAAAATTTTTTCACCCTAAAAATCGCCAAATTATTATATAAATGATGTAAAATCCTTAGTATTTAAAATATTTTTTGAAAAATATCGCCAATCATTTTATAGTTGGTGTTTTAAGAATTGGTAATATTTGCCAACATTTCTACACTTTTAAATAAGTACGGTTCCTTAAAATCATCTCTGCTCTGAATTAGATTCGAAAGGCATGAGGGTTGCATTTGTATATGGCCAAGTACTTATGTGGCCAAAGGGAAAGACTATAGATGATGCAGTTGTGATAGGAGAGCAAGAGGGAGGATTATACAAGCTAAAAGGCCAACCCGAACAAGCCTTGGTCCATGATTCAGTAGAACCAAATGAACTTTGGCATAGAAGGCTTGCACATGTACACTATAGGGCACTACCACTTGCAAGCAAAGCCGTTGAAGGTCTTCCAAAAATACAGGAAAAACATGAAGGTGTATGCAAAGGATGTGAGAAAGGAAAGAACATAAAGAAGACATTTCCAAGTAGCGAGAGCAAGGAAAAAGGAATCTTGAAAATCTTCCACTCCGATGTATGTGGTCCAATGCCATCCATTTCTCTAAGCGAGTATATATATTATGTTTCTTTAATTGATGAATTTTATAGGATGACATGGATATATTTATTGAAGAACAAGGATGAGGTATTCAACAAGTTCAAGGAATTCAAAGCCTTGATCGAGAACCACACAGAGAAGAAAATCAAGACCTTTTGATCAGATAATGGCGGAGAATTCACATCAAATGAATTCAAGGAATTATGCAGAGATTCAAGGATTAAGAGAGAGTTGACCACTCCATATAATCCACAAAAAAATGGAGTTGCAAAAAGAAAGAATCGAACAATTATGGAAGCAACTAGGGAAATGCTTCATGACCAAGATATTCCTATGCATCTATGGGCAGAAGCTACCAGGACAGTTGTGTATGTACAGAACCGTACTCCTCATAGAGTACTCGAGAACAAGACACCTGAAGAAGTATTTTCCGACAAGAAACCAGAAGTAAGTCATCTCAGAATATTTGGCTGTCCAGTGTACATACACATTCCAAAAGAAAAGAGGACAAAGTTAGATCCTTCAGGAAAGAAAGGTATATTTGTGGGATATAGTGAAAGCTTGAAGGCTTACAGAATATATTTCCCAGGATTCAAGAAGATCGACATCAACAGAGATGTGACATTTGATGAAGACTTAGCTTACATCAAATCTAGAAAGAAACCTGTTTAGGGTTTAGGGTTTAGGGTACCCAGAAGCAAAAGTACCCAGAATTCAAGATACAACTATGAACGAAGCAACTCCAGAAGAAGATTGAGAAATAGAAGAACCTCAAGAACCTGTAGATCCACCTCAGGAGAAGAATCCTCCCAAGAGGAAGCCTACATGGGTACGAGAGGCTGTACAAGGTGCAAAGAGATATGGGGCTCTAGAAGAAATGCACAAAGAAAGAAAGAGAACCAGATCCTACTCTGGATATGTAGCCCTATTATGTGACATCATTGATAAAGAACCTTCCAATTATGAAGAAGCGATAGAGAAGAAAGAATGGAAGGATTCTATGATCGAGGAGTACCAGTAGATTGTGAAGAATGATGTTTGGGATGTTGTTCCTAGACCAGAGGGAAATTCTATTGTAACTTCCAAGTGGATCTACAAGATCAAGCATGCTGTAGATGGTAGCATAGAGAAATATAAAGCAAGATTTGTGGCTCATGGTTTCTCCCAGAAAGAAGGAATAGATTATGAAGAGACTTTTGCACCTGTAACCAAATACACTTCCATTAGATCAATACTTTCTCTGGCTACAGTAATGAAATGGAAGATACACCAGATGGATGTCAAGACTTCCTTCTTGAATGGTATAGTAGAAGAGGAAGTCTATGTGGAGCAGCCACTCAGTTTTTAGACACATTCCAGGAAGACTCATATGTGCAAATTGAAGAAATCCTTGTATGATTTGAAACAGGCACCTAGGACATGGTATGGCAGAATTGACAACTTCCTGACTAGTTTGGGCTTTACCAAGAGTAAAACAGATTCCAATCTTTACTAAAAGGTTGAGGAAGGGAACCCAATGATACTTTTACTATATGTAGATGACCTGTTTGTAACAGGTTAGGATGGGTTGATTGCTAACACAAAGAGGAAGCTTACTGCCAAGTTCGAGATGAAAGACTTGGGTATGATGCATTACTTTCTAGGCATGGAGGTGTGGCAGAATGTGGATGGAATATCCCTAGGACAAGGGAAGTATGTAGTAGAGATCCTAAAGAGGTTCAAGATGATGGAATGCAAGTCCATGACCACACCTATGGCATCGAACCTGAAGCTATTGAGCGATGCTTCATCAGAATCGGTTGATGCTACGATGTATCATCAGATGATTGGGTCCTTGATGTACCTGAAAAATACAAGACCCGGCATTTTATTTGCTGTGAACACATTGAGCCAGTTCATAATAGATCCGAGACATGTTCACCTGATTGCTGCAAATCATATTCTGAGGTACCTGAAGGGTACAGTTGATTATGGGCTCAAGTATGAGGCAAATCAAAAGATTAACCTAGAGGTTTATGTGGATTCATATTGGGCAAGAAGTGCCATTGATAGGAAGAGAACTTCGGGGTGCTGCTTTAGTATGGGATCAATTGTGATCTCTTGGTTTAGTAGGAAGCAGTCCTATGTGGCACTGAGTATAGTCGAAGCAGAGTATGTTGCAGCTTGTTCGACTAGTTGTGAGGCAGTATGGCTGAGAAAAATACTGTCTGATTTGTTTGATCTCTAGTTGGATACTACTTGTATATGTTGCGATAACCAAAGTTATGTGAAGTTGTCGGAGAAGCCAATGTTCCATGACAGGTTGAAGCATATCGAGATCAAATATCACTTAATCAGGGATATGGTGCAAAGAGGAGTAGTGAAGCTCCAATATGTTGTGACAGACGGACATATAGCTGATGTGTTGACAAAACCATTAGCCAGAGTGAAGTTTGAGTACTTTAGGGAGAAGCTTAGTGTTCTCCAGATCGAGGTTCCTTCCAAGTGAAGTGATGAGTTCGTGTGCCTTTTTGACATGGTGGTAGGATTGGTTCCTCCCATGGTCAGATGTAAGTGTTGTTCCCTTCTGACATGGCGGAAAGATTGTTTCCTCCCATGGTCAGATATAAGTGATGATGATAAATCCAGTATGAAAAAGGACTGCCTCTATGATGATACATCTGGTATGAAAAAGGACTGGATTTGTAATGATACATCCAGTATGAAAAAGGACTGGATTTGTGATAATACATCTAGTATGAAAAAGGGTTGGCTCTGTGATGATACATCCAGTATGAAAAAGGACTGGATCTATGATGCTACATCCAGTGTGAAAAAGGACTGGCTCTGTGATGATACATCCAGCATGAAAAAGGACTGGCTCTGTGAAGCTACAACCAACATGAAAAAGGGATGGCTCTGTAGAGGACTACACCCATTATGAAAAAGGATTGGCTCTGTAGAGTTACATACAACATGAAAAAGAGTTGACTCTATCGATGAATACCTACATGGAGGCTAGGCATACAACCAACATGAAAAAGGGTTGGATTTGTAGAACTTCATGTGACGAGTAGAATTGATAGATAGCACCATTTGTTCGAGATAACGGAAGTAGTGATGATCCAGCTTTGATGATGATCCAGTGACAAAGACTTGTGCTGATGAATTGTGTTGAGAGAATACCTTCCTAGTCAAGAGGGAGTGTTGATGTATTTGTAACTTCATAATGTATTCACTTATGTATTTCATATATTGTATTTGATCGGTCCCTAATGTTCCTATCGGGAGAATCATTAATGTAAAAAAGTCATGTAAATTCATATAGGTTAACCCTCCTTGTTGATCAGGGGAAAAATTCCCCGCAGTTGTGGGGCACTAGGGTTATTAGACTCTCCTAGGGAAGTCGGCCCTGGTGAGTTAATGTCAAGTTGGAAACTAGTATAAATAGAGAGTGATCCTCTCTATTTTAGAACACACACTCACACTCACACTCAGTTGTAGCACATGAGTGAGAGAGAGAAGAAGATGTGATAAGAGAGAGAGAGACAACTACTGTCAGGAGATCATATTTGTATATTTGGTTTTACTTTTGGTGCTCATTCTATCTCTAAGGAAGTTGCAGGGTTTTCTCCTTTATGGTTTCCCCGAGGAAAATCTTTGTGTCCATTGTCTCTTGTGATTGATTGTTGTGCTTGTTATTCTCTCAAATAAGATCCTAAGATCATATTTCTTAATTGATAAAAATCTAATAGAAAGCTCATAGCTTGATATCGTAAAAGGATTGAAGACCTAGATTTATTTCTTCAAAAGATAGATCTCTTGCATAGATTTATTTCTTCAAAAGGTAGAACTATTACATCAAATGAGAGATCGCTTGGAACTTCTTCACTAGATTGTAGATATTTTTGGATAGATAGTTGGAACCCTTCCTTGCTTCCAAAGGCCGTAGAGCTAGAGCACTTTAATCTCTTGAAAACCTAGATCTTGAAGCCGCAGAACTCTAGAAAATCTTAGATTGCTTGCCGCATGCGAGAGATTGTTCATTTTACTTCAAAAGATAGACAGTTCATTTTGCTTCATGCAAATTTTTAAATAGAATCCAAATAAGGATTAATGCATCTTGGTTTCTCTCGTGGGAAAGCGACTTATAATGGCATGTTGCCCTTTTTTTAAATTTGGAAAATTTATTGCAATCTTGAGTGGTATTTGAAACCATTAACCTGGGTATGAGTTGTTTCATAAAATCTATATTTGGTGGTATATTGATTATAAAAAGAGTAAAAAATCATTTCCCATCTGCTCTATGAGAATGGTTAATTATATAAGCAAAAAATATGCCTCTTGGGAATTTCATGGTTTATCTTCTATATTACTCGGCTTTATATAATTTGTTCATCAATCAATTTATCACAGATTTTTGGTTTAGGGTTATATTGTGAATGCAAATTTATATATGCATCTTCAACTTAAGCATAGAATTTATTTAATATGAAGCCCACATTTCTTAATTTGGCATGAGACCCATTATCATCCTAAAAACATTGAAGAAATGTGTTATGTTCCTTTGGGTAGTATTTTATAGCTCGATTGGGGATTGTTTTACCTATATCTTTTAAAGATGAGATATTATTCATATCAATAACATATCTTAGGATAGTTATTAGTGTTGAATTAAAAATTAAATGTGAGATTATATAAGAGCTCGGATCTTGGTCGACCAATGAGGTTGCAACCCTAGGTATTTGGCTCACTATGTATGCTTTACAAATGCTATTTTTGTAAATGTTCTCCATGAAAGAGATTTCATGAAAAAGAGAATAACATGCAGCAGTTGTATTGTAACTTTGTAACTTTTTTTTGGGATAAATTAATAAAGATACTAACAATTTTGGTGGACGCAGCCCCAAGGATGGGGTGAACCATGTATATTGGTGTTCTTCTTGTATATATTACATTTGTATTTTATTTATGTATGTTGTTTCCAATGATTTAAGTTATTTCTTTGCAACTTGGTCTTTCTAGGATAGACGATTTATTAAGATGTGGAAGGATTGAGTTGATGAAATTTTATTGTGGATTGTAAATATAAAATGATACTTTTAAGGTTATAAAAGTGTGTTCATGTACTATAATACAAGAATTTAATGACAAAGGAATAAGTAATCTCGATTAAAGTACCCTCTTTTAAGGGTTTAGTAATCTGATTTAAGTCAGGTGCATATTGGTAATTTCATCACTTGTTGGAGTTTACTTCATGAAAATATAATAATAACTAGCATATGTGGTAAGATATTTATATAAGAATTATAGTAGAGTTTATAAGTATTTATTGTGAAAAGGAAACTACTAACCTATAAGGTAAAGTATATCCCTTATGTTTGATTAGTAAACTTTATTCATGGATTAAATGAATCTTAGTTGACATAAGGCAATGGATGTATTATACTTATGAAAGATTGAATAGTTAAGCATAAAGTTTTTACATAACCTTTTAAGGTGAAATAATATTTACAAGTGGTTATCGAAGAAGAAATCATACCGAATTCGACAACCACTACACCACTTTCCCTCACACATCCATACCTGAAAACATTATCAGCACCGCTCCGAGCACGCATTCAAACTGATAATGAACTCCAAGAATTTATCAACCAATTACCATGTCTTCTTCATGATTTGAAAAATATGCTAGTCAAAATTCTGGTTCTAGTTGTGGGAGCTCCGCAACCCAGTTTAACTGCACCTGAAAGTGATGAACCCCATATTCATCCATTCCACAAATAAAAGTCGTTGGGTATACCGAAACCACCGTTCAAAAAAATCTTGATTTATCCAGTGACATTGTAGAAGAACACACTTCTTTGTTCATCCCTCAACCGATCAAACCATCAAACGCACCACAAAACATCCCAGACATTGAACAACTCATTTCAGACATGACTGCTGAACCCACCGAGTCTTTCGATCCCATAATTCCATCGACCTTCGACTAACCACTGTCACAGGAAACGGTAATTCTACATGTCGAATTTCCTTCTTTGCCTATCTCACCTCTACCACCATCACCACAAATCACCAATCTCATCGAGTCTCTCGACACTGTCCACACTACCCACTTTAGTATTGTTATCACCCTAGTTATCACACAAATCCAGGAAGTAGCAGCATAATTCCTATCATAACAAGTTCAAGGTAATTATAGAGATAACATAGAACACAAACGAAGAAAAAGAAAATAGAGGAGAGAAAATAAAAACAAGAAAAATAACAACAACGATAGTTACAACAATCTTAGCAACAAACACCCTCATTAGTCCATCTAGCTCAACTCAGTTCAACAGTTACAATTAACACCCAAAAAGCCAAATATGAAGAATTGGACCTGTTGAAAGATGCTATTAATAGGGAATACAAACATAGAAGAGTGAGAACAAAGGAATAAACTAAGAATATGGAAGCACAACAGAAGGAATTTTTAACCAAATATGAAAACTTAGCACAAAAATTTATAACAATTCCAGTAGGGGCCGACTCAGATAGACCCCTCAATGTCTGCAAGAACAATTAAAAGAGAGGTGACATGAGTAGGAAAAGGAACCCACTGTGTTACTCCGAAATCAATTTACAACATTCACTGCAACCCACAAACTATTGATCCAATATGTTGCATAGTCTGATGTCACGATCAATGTCCTATGAAACTGGTATACTTACTATGGTTAGGTATTCAAAAAAATGCAAAAGACGTATGAAATCATCAATTCACTGTAATACCACCGACCCGTTGCCAGTGAAGAAATGACACAGACCATTGACAATAAACTCATCCTGGGGAATCAGAGGCTTGAAAATTGGAGCGACAAGAACATCAAAGGATCAGTCAAGCTCGGTCTTGTCTATCTAGTATTGAAAAGATCAGGTCGCAGCTGCAACACTTGCTTTCCGCTGCTGAAGAAAATACACAACTCTTGGGGAACCGACATGATCAAAATTTTGGACATAGATATGCATAAGAAGATGGAAAATTTTTCGAGTCTCACTACTCTAACCATAAACATACGAACTTCCCTTCACGCTTGGGAAGAGTTTCAACATCATCTATCAGTTTCTGCAGAAGCTATTGTAGAAGCGCGTGTTTAACTACAAGTGTACACCACTCAATATAATCTAGAGTGAGGGAACAAACAAGATCATAGCTATTGAGATAGAACAAGGGCCATATCCCCATTTCTTTGGGATGAAGAAATATTTTAAGGTGGGGGAGATGTTGGAGGAGCCTAAGTTGGTTAGTCAACTAGGTTCTTATTCGACTAAAGTGCAAAACATATCGATCTCATAGGTTGTGTCAGTTGGTTGAACCGACAGTTAGTTATGTAACTGTTTTTAAATCATATATATATGTTATAGGTCTGGGGTTACCAACTTACTACTAACTTGCATACAATCAACTTTACCAGATAATGGAAAGGGAATAGGAAGAAAGTCTTGACTTACCCGATTATCGACGGTTGATCCAAGCTTGATCTTCTCCCTCTCCTCTTCTCTCTAAAGCTTCCAGGGATGCACCTCTTCACCTGTAAAGAGTAAATCCTTCAAGTAATATCTCATGCATATATATATATCATAGGTTAAATGAACAGTATATCAAACATATAATCAAATATATTCATTAACCAAAATATATGAAATAGATTCAACACAAGATTGGAAGAAGAATTCTCTTTATTAACAATCGATGAATGAGATAAGAGTACAACCCAAATTATGAGACAAGGAATCCTTTGCAACCAAAGGAATTTGATTTCTACTACTCTAAGATTCTGAAGATATACCACCAGCATAGCTTTGCTCTCCAAAAATTGATTCATTAGTCCCCACCGCAAGGCCTCTATTTATACTTAGGGAAATAGAGTAGTTTTGAAGGTTGGGATGGTTAAGATAGTTGGGATAGTTATGGATTAGGACGCAACTAATATTTGTTAAATTTGAGCATATAGATCTGTAGACAACCACACAACTCACAAAGAAGATCTCACAATTTACTCAGCCATTGAAGAATGAAACAGTGCAAAAGGCTTGCAGCTGTGAATTCTTTCATTAATCAAAAAAGTAATCCAGATAATAATTACAATGATGTAAAATGGCTTTAATAGCCACAAGCAATTCGAATCCACATGAGGAAGTTCGAATTGATGACTCTACTTGACAGTAGGTAACCAAGACTTGTCTAAATCACAATTGGAGTTCTAAAACACAACTAACTGTTACATTTAGTATTAAATAATGGTTAACTGACTGTGGTAGGTGAGAAAATTGCCCCACATGTGTGAAATTAATTAAACCATTATTTAACTGAATGTAACTGACTCCTAACTTGTCTTGACTAGTCATCAACTGAAGTTAAGGACCCAGTAGT
>LPNX010957152.1:5784-25784 GCA_001517045.1 Pseudotsuga menziesii
CACATCATGCGCGACTCTATACAAGAGAAACCCGCGCATATATGTATGCGCGACATGCTGGACATAATACTCGCGCATATGCGTGAGATGCCAATAGAGATAGTCGCGCATGCACTCAAAATCTCAAAATAGCAAAGTAACCAGCTGGGCATATAGGTAATGTATTTCATCATCAACCAAGGTATAATGAAACTAGGAAAACCTCAATCCATAAGTGTCCTTTTGTGTGCCGACCTGAGGGATGTCAGCACTCGGACGGAGAGGTGCCAATCAGTTGTATAACATAGGTGGCTCAATTAATGACAACTAACCTAAAAAGACCTAGGAAATCTTAATAAAAATTCCCATTGAAGAGACCTGAGGCCGCTCATTCCAAGAAAAGAATAATTTAGGTGAATGTACTTCAAAGGATTTCAATGGGAAGTGAATTTGTGGAAGGTGTCTGAGGGGTAAACTGTAGATAGTGATCTAGTGCAGCTTTTCAGTTGAAGGATCTTATTGCTGAGTGTAGATTTATTACTGAGTCATTGGATTAGTATTTTGTTTCTTGCTCCACCAGTTCTCAGCCAAGGAGACCAGGAACAGGCTCGGGGGTCTTGAGAAGACGTTGTTTGAGCGCTCTCCAGGAGTTGGTAGGGAGGAATGGCCTCCCAATGTTGTTTTTGTCCAGCTTAAAAATAGGTTCTACAGTATTTTATTTACTTTGTTAAAAGTTTATATCTAAGAGAGAACGATTAATGAATGATTACATGTTTGGTAGTGAACTGATAGATCTTGTAATCCTTTAGTTATTTGAACTATTGAATCTTTAACTCATGAAAAATAATCCTAACCAATGTTTTTCCATGTCTAGAATGGACCAAACCGTACTCTAGCACAGGTAGTGTATTTTAAAATAGATGAAGGATATGATAGAAATCTGGATTGAATAAATTTATTATGTATTTCAAAATAATGGAATAGCTTATTTCCTTATATAGTTGTTTTCAGGAAAGAATATTAACCTATCTAGTTAAGTTTATTGTTTAAACCAGACTCTTATAATAAGAATTCTAGAAAAGAAATAATCATAATACTTTACAGATAGCAGGTTTATTTTCTTTAGCAAGTTGTTACAATAATAGGTTATTATTCTTTTACAAAACTTTATTCTGTAAAATTAGACTATTAACCTATAATAGAGGTAAAAGAATCAAGTTAGACAAAGCACACATTTATTTCTGTGAAGAAGGAATAAACGTTGTTTACATAGTTTATTTTATTTTTTATATTATCTAACCATATCTACAGATGTTTATATTTCAATTAGGGTAATACTAGCATAGTTATCTTATATAAATAATTAACTACAGCAATATAGAACATTGTAACCAGGAACAATAACAAAACCTATCTATGTGTTTATTTAAATAAAATCGACTGAATCCCATAGTAATTAACATTTAATAAATATTATTTATAAATGAACTAATTCATTTAAATAATTTAAACAAAAGTTAATTATAAAAGGAAGTACAGGGTCGAAACCCTCATAGTATTAACATTGTAGTTAATAAGCAGCAAAGCAATAATCGAACTTAAGGTATAATACAAGGTTCTGGATTAGTTAGTATTCTTAACATTAAAAATTTTGCATGTTATCACGGCCCTTTAAGGACAGAGAGAAATAACTTTTAAAATATAATACTATATACCTGTAACAACAATTAAGTTAAAATTATTATTGAACTAAAAACGTAAAAAATAAATAATGAAATTATTTTATACACAGGTCACCTACAAGAAAATTTACTTGCTCGAATATCCGAGATTGTAAACAAATTATTATTATAGGAAGGAATAATAGAATAGGTTTTAATAATACATTAATGCAAGATAAAAATTAAACACTAGATATTTGTATTACACAGTCGAATAAGGTTATAAACCCTAGTATACAAAATTACTTAAGAGCATAGAAATTAATAGAGTTCAAGCTCAAGAGAGATAATCTCTATGCTTTAAGACTATACAGAGTATGGCTTAATAGGCCGCAAAACGTTTTAACATAATAGTATATAAAAACAAATAAAACAACATTTACAAGTCACGGCATAAGCTGAAGTACCCTGCTAACAGCAAGAGTTTAGCAAAACTAAACAAGTAGACCGAAGAACTAGCAGGCCAAACATTCCAACCGAAAACTGTTCCTTAATAACTGAACAAGCATGGATTGCCATTGGTTAACTAGGGCTTACTGTAGCTAGGGATTCAACCTTACTATAATGTACAAGCATGCCAGAGAGGTGCGAACCGTTACTTGCAAGGAGGAGAACCCACAACTTTTAAAATACGGTTCATACTGTAAATTGAAATAAGGTTAAGTCTTAAAACTAGTTAAAACAAATTCATACTTGGAAGTGAAGGTCATGTTGCCACTGAGAAATAGTAGGACCTCCAACAGCGAGACAAATAGCCAAACCTTAAGTATCCCTGTGACAGAGACCATATAGATGCATGCACAAGACACTGCTAGCAACAACAAGTAGAATTTTTAGCAACGACCACGTAAGAATTTGACAAAGGAGTTGGGACTATCACCACAATGCGAATCATAAGAACAACATTCTCAAAACTTTACGATGAGGACAAAGCTGTAACAGTAGCAAACATCTTTTTAAAACTATCCCTGCAGGCATGCTGAGGAGGAACGAACCAAAAACCACTCACGGGCCAAGCCGTAAGCTTTAAGTCATGGCTCTCTTCAAACTCGTGCAGAGGTAAACTCACAATGCACAATGAGAGCCTGAGAACAAAGAAAGGGAACTGAACAATTTAGACTAGGGCTTAGATCTCGTTAATACACAATAGGGTAAGCATGGTGGCCATGGAAATAGTTGCAGAGCAGCTCGAGGTCCCAAGAACCACGAAGGAGAATGACAAAGAATAGGGTTACACAAACTCTTATACTTCCAACACTTGGCCAAGAAGGAAACACGTGGTCACTTAGATTATTAACCATGCAGTGGATCGACACTATAGTCCCTGCATGCAAATGATTTACAATGATTTATGTTATAATCTATGAACATTCACATACGTATTTTATTGATGCAAATAATTATAATGTTCCACGATCTTGTTTATATGTCAACCTACAGTGGTTTGGGCTTAGAACCATTAACCCTCAGATCGTTGACAAGTTAAACACATAATCATCATATTCAGAACTATGATGATTGCATACCAATGTTTTATAATATAAAACCTTACCCATAAACAATTCGATGGATTGGTCTAATGCCTCATTCTTTTACAATATCAAATTTATAACGTGACTTTATAATTACCATGTCTATCGATAATAAGCTTTGAGTTGACCTAACAATCGATGCAACCTTATAATCTATATTATTGCTCAAAGTCATTTATGCATGAAATCTTTACTTCATCGCTAACCGTTTATCCAATTCATTATAGCATCGATGTTACATTATGATTATTGGTAAGCCTTGTGCATATTGTAAAATTTGTTTATGGAGAACTTATATGATACTTTGGGAAATATCAAGTAAAGGGCTATTTAAGCACCTAGCAAAACTATGATATACATTATAAACTATGATATTCAATATGAAGTATTCCTAATAGTCTATGCATGGCTAATCTTGTTGCTACAAATTTTATGTTGTGAGTTTATAAATTTACACAACATAGCTTAAATAGAATCATGAACTTTATAAATTTTACTGGTTTATAACAAGAATTATTGGTAATTATGGATATCTTATAAACAAGATAGTTTATGAGTGCTAGCGAGTATCATAGGAAATCATAAATTCAGTGGGTGGAAGAAACTAGGATGTTGGCTATGTGTTATATGGAATCACTTTTATAAATTTTTTACATGACTCAGATCAATGGAAGTTTAATAACTTTTAGTTATTTTACTCAACCATGGGATGTACTATTAGTTTCACCATGCTTTTTATTAGTAACATAATTTCAGAACTACCTAGTGCTTACATGACGTAGTAAGTCAATCTTTCTTGAAGAATTTGACCTCAGTAAACTGTTTGTGGTTAGTAGCTCAATTCAAGAGTAGTATTATAGAAAAATAAGAAACTGAAGTGGAACAATCCCACTATATTCTAAGTCCTCAGGACCACATGTTTCACTATAATGTTTAGAACCTTACAGGCAATAATCTTCATTACAGAAGATGAATATCAAGTAGTTGGTTATACTATAACCATAAGTTGATAATGTATAATATGGATAGAACAATCATTATAGCATTACAGGTTATGCACTCTAAGTGAAAATAACTTACAAAAGATCACAAGTTGTGAATTAAGGAATGTATTTACTGTTGTTGCTTACATTTAAGAAAGAACTCATTTATAGGTATTTTGTTTACAAGAATAATTGAAGGAAACAAAACTACTTGTTTCACCTCATAGAAGTAGCTTGATATATAATAGCTTATTTACTAAGCTATTTATTTTGCAAATAGAAATATAGCTGGATGCTTTATGAAATTAAAGGTGTTACTCGATCATTCATACCTGTAAACCTGTAAGAACAAGTAAGCTTTCTACGTTAGCTTAAACTCTAAGTAAGCCTTGAAATCCACAGATAGTTCCACCTACTTGTCACAAATTAAAATTCATCAACAAAACTGAAAGAAGAATTATTGCACAAGTTAACCTAACCTTGTATCAAAAAGTAGAATGTTAAGTTAACTTAATCAAGATTATGTATAAACTAATCTGGTAACTGTTTCTTTTGTAGATAACTGTTAGTTGTTAGTAAACCAATTTCTCAACATTTTATGTTTTTCAAAATTTTAAATTTTTGTGAAAATTTGGGGTTTTGACAATCACCATAATGCCTCATTTATAATAAGTTTAATGTTTATATTAACTATATTATGGTAGATTTTTCTACCTAGAACTTTTAATCTGAAGTTTACCCGAAGTGTAAACTAATATGACCCAGGTTCTTATATTGTGCTAAGTACAGACATAAATAAATAATCCCATACTATATTTGCCAAATAATGATAGAGCCTATTATTATTGTTGACAAGTTAATTATACAAACTATTATTTGTGAGAGCTTATACCAAGGTTAAGCCTTATGATTGTTTAAATGTCATGTTTTAAACACTTTTTACTCTTATTAGTCAAACTTCATATATTATAGTTACTTTAAACCATCGGTTACAAATAATGAAGTTTGAAATACCATATGGGAATATTTGATCGTCGTTTTGCATAGCATCCATATTAAAAGTTACTTGGTAAAGTTCTAATGCATGGTCAACTTTTGGATGGCTCTAATGCCAAGGTTGTTACAACCATACCCGAAGGTCAATGTTATGTAAACATCATTATACAACATTCAACCTTTGAAACTATCGTAAATAAGGATATAGATCTTCTATTATCATTGCTGGATGATTTATTTATACACTCTGTAGCCATATACATAGTTGGTTATTAAATAATTGTGTTAATAATTCAAATAATTAGGAATGCAGATAACTATAGAACAAACCTGAGCGTATTTTGGAGGAAAGTGGATTCTTCTCGTCCATGCGTTGGTGACTTTTAAGGGCTAGAAACCCTATTCTCTTGTCATTGTCTCCGAGAGTTTTGTTGGTAATCGGGCTACTCTGTGTGATTGCTTTGGTGGCAATTTGAGGTTGTTCTCTGTCTTGCTTCTTCATGGCCCATATTCGTTACTGTGAGAGTTCAATATTTAGTATTGGCTTACAACTATTGAGCTTGCAAGCCCTTCTGTGCTAATGGTTATTGTTTGTATTTAGCTCTTGGCCTGTCACTGGTTTTTAACCCTACTCTTCTTGTGGCTCGTCACAACTCTGTAAACTTGATCTTATTGACCTCGTCTCCACTCCAGGGCCAGTGTAAGGGTCATATGCCTCTCTTCTTCAACTATACAAGTTGATATCAGCTTCGTCGATGCTTGGATTCTTTTTCTTGTTTGCAGGTAACTACACTCAGTTATTTTTTTTTTAAGAATAACTCATTGGTAACATCTCCATACTGTTAGGTTTGTAAAAGGATATTTGAGCTTGTTTTAGCACACAGTGGCTCTAAAATTTGGTGACAAAGATAACGTTGTATGGATTCAAAGACTCATGGCTCCAATCTGGTAAGCCCTGGGTTCAAAGAATGGGTTTTTACCCTGCTTGTAAATAGGGTTGTTGATGGTGAAACCCGAGCTTAGAAGCTTATCCGGTTTCTTCATTAGATGCATAGTTTTAATAAGTTGTTTGTTCAATTTTGTTTACAAACCCTCACTACGATGTTGGGTAGTTCAGGCCTTGAGCTCGTTGTTGTAATTTGGTTAAGTTTTCAGCCTTACGGCCTGTCAATGTAATACATTGGGTTTTTTAAGAAGGATTTTACTTCGAGCTCAGCCTTGTTTTTGCAATGGCTTTTGTAATTTTGTAATGTATGATTCTGGGTAATTATAGTCTTTCTTTCTTCGCTGTCACTAAAGAGAATTACTGTTTAAGCTAACTTTTGTAAGAATTTATTGTTAATATGAGGACTATAGATTAGTCGTAATGTGAAATTTATAATATTAACTTACTTATTTGGAATATGCAAGCTAGGGTTTTACTGGAAATAAAACTCGTTTCTAAAATAAGTTCATAAATTTGTTATTACTTAGGTTCTGCTACTTGTTAATTCGGTTTGATTATTACAGGTGTATAGTGTTATTTTAAATTGTTAATTGTATCTTATCTTGCTTGTTTATAAAAGATATTTGTTTCCATAGAAGACTATGAACAATCTAAAGTATGCTTTGGGAACTTCCTATAGGGTGTATTTATATAGTTATCAATGAAAAGGTTTTAAATCCTTAAGTAAATTAAATTATAATTAAATAATTTAAAAGTTAGGGTTTTAACCCTGGGGTTCTTTCCTCACAGGTTATAAACCTATCGAGTAAATGTAAAATAGTTTCTACATATGTAAATATTTTAGTTCTATACTAGTTATTGTTTATATTTGTATTGCTTTTATTTACTGAACTGCCAGGTAGAATTTATTCAGAGTTGTCGAAAGGATAGAAAATAAACTCTGTAACTCTATTTACTCTTTATAAATTAAGGGCTTTTAATATAATGCTATCTAGTTTATATTAAAATATTAGTCTTAGGTTTAGTTGATATTGTTAGAAGATAAACTATGTGGTTAGTAGCCTGATTATATACTTAACTGTATGTAAACATTGTAACTCTAATGTAGTTTTTCTGCTGCATTTCATTTAGTTATACTATGTGAAAACAACAAAAAATAAATAAATAATAACATTGTTCTTCCTCCATAATATTTAACATTGAAATGAAATTATTCTACTATCAATAGTTACACAATCCTGTCTACTATTTTCATTCTCTTATCTACTTAAACATTCTACCTATCCTAGAGTACGGTCTGGGGTTTCCATGTGAGGAAAAACACAGTCTAGAAATTTATTTACATTCTAACACATTATTTTCTAATTCCATTTCATTTCTAAAATTAATTTAATAAAAATACTAACTCAAACATTTCACAAACTGAACTGATAACATTCATATAGTAGTTATCTAAGATTTAATTAACTAACCCTGTAAAATAAAATAACTTAGAACCTGATAAGGATGGACAAGAACAACGTTAGGAGGTCGTTTCTCCATACCAATCTCCTAGAGAGCACTAAAACAATGCTTCCTCAAGACCCCCGAGCCTATTTCTGGTCTTCTTGGCTAAGAAATGGTGGAGAATGCAAATAGTAGAACCCTCTGTCAACTGACTAGTTCAATACCTTAGTAAATACTCTGCTCTCAACAGTATGATCTTCAGCTTAAAAGCTACACTAGATCAATCAATAGTTATCTCCTCAAACACTTTCCAAATTTTCCTTCCATTAATATTCTCTGAAGTACATTCATTCAACCTGAATGATCACTTCTCTAGAAATGAGTAGCCTCAGCTCTCTTCAATGGGAAGTTTTATAAATATTTCCTAGGTCTTTTGGGTCAGTTGTCATTAATTGAGCCACCTACTCTGATTCCACTTTCTTGGGGAATCATGACCCCAAATGTAGGGAGGTTGCCACCTACAACAGTTGGAAGTGGTTTGAGGATGCTGCCACATGTCAGTTTGCTCTCCACCCAGTCTCCTCCACCAATTTGACCAGCAAACACTCTTTTAATAGCTATCCTAAGTTGTTGTCTCCCTTTTTATTTATTTATAAATAAAATATTCAGAATTTACATTAATTATCCTTGACCCGACAGAGTCATCAATTACAACTTAGCATAGAATTTTACATATTGTCCTCAAATAATATAAAATTGTTTTTGCAAAATTGGGGCATGTGACATACACACCCCCTTAAACTATAACATCGTTCTCGATGTTATTTATTCTTTGTCCTTAGAGTTCCCCTGGAACAGAATTGGATATGCATCCCGTGTATTACTTTCCAATGTTTAGGTAGCTTCCTCTGGACTAAGGTGCTTCCATTGCACCTTCACTTGACCAATGCTGCAGTTCTGAAGTGTGATCTCCCTCCACCCGAGGATACAGTCCGGTTCCACCATAAAATCTCCTTCTAGTTCCACCTATACATCATTCTAGTTAACAACATGAGTAGCATCATGAACATATTTCTTTAATACAAAAATGTGAAAAACATTATGAACTCTTAAATTTGGTGGTAATGCTAATCTATAGGATACTTGTCCAATCCTAGACAGTATTTCAAATGGACCACAGTAATGAGGTGCTAATTTTGCAAAACTACCAAACCTCAGAGAGTTATTTTTGGGTATCACCTTGATGAACACGTGTTCACCTACCTGAAACTCCTTTGGAGATCTTTTAAGGTCTGCTTGACTTTTTTGTCAATCCTACGCAATTTTCAGAATACCTTGTACCTGCTTTACAATTTCTTCCATTTTCTTCAATAGTTCAGGACCTAATACTAATCTATCCACCGAATTACTCCAAGAGATAGGAGTATTACACTTCCTTCCATACAAGATTTCGAAAGGACTAAATATGGATAGCGCTTGATAATTATTAATATAAGAAAATTCTATCGGATGCAAATAATCCTCCCATTTACCTGGTTGGTCTTTCCCATACTTTCTTAGTAAATCTTCTAGTACTTGGTTACTCTTTCAGTCTACCCATCTATTTGAGGATGGAACGAATTACTAAAATTTAGTGTAATGTTTAATCCTTTAAACAAAGATTTCCAAAAGTTACCAGTAAATTTATGGTCTCTATCTGAGATTATAACTTTTGGTATCCCATGCACTCGGAAAATTTGCTTTAGAAATATATCAGCTATGTTTGCAGCTTTATACGTAGTTTTAACAGGTATAAAGTGGGTTTCTTTACTTAATTTATCGACCACTACCATGATAGAATCATTTAAATTTTGATTTTTAGGCAGTCCACTAATAAAATCTAAGCTAATTATCTCCCATTTCCAACTAGGAATGAGAAATGGATGAAGCAATCCAGCTGGGTTTTGATGTTCAGTTTTCACCTGCTAACATTCAAAACACCTAGCAATATATTCTGCTAGTTCAATCTTCATGTTTGGCCAAAAATATTATTTTCTTAACATTGTTATAGTCTTCTGATAACCTAGATGGCATGAGTATGGAGTTTTATGGATTTCATCTAAAATTAATAACTTAACTTTAGGTACATTAGGTACACATATTCTGTCTTTGTACAGTAAAAATCCTTTTTCATTCAAACTGTACCCTTTACTTAAGATTTTTGTTGGATTTTCTTTCATTTTAGCTTGTAAATTTTGGTAAATTTCATCTTGTTCTACCCCTACTTTAAGCTATTCATATAGATCTGTTGTATACATGCTGATAACTACTGTAAATTTTAGCCTTGCATTTCTTCTTAATGCATCAGCAACTTTATTTTATTTCCCTTTAATGTGCTGAATTTCAAAATCATACTCACTTATAAAAGCTAGCCACATAGCTTGTCTAGCATTTAGATTAGGCTGATCTCACAGATATTTTAGTCCTTTATTATCAGTCATTAAAATAAATTTTCTGCAAATTAGGTGATGACGCCACATCTTTAGAGCATGTATAACAGCAGCTAATTCGAGATCATAAGTTGCATAATTCTTTTCATGATTTTTTTATTTCATAGACTCATAAGCAATAACATTCACTTCTTGAGTCAATACTCCACCTAAACCATCATTGCAGGTGTCAGTATACACTACAAATTCTTTATTTGGATCATCTATTCTTAAAATAGGTGCGCTGGTTAATAAAATTTTTAACTTTTTAAAGCTATCCTCGCATTTCTGGTTCCAATCAAATTTCTTTCCTTTCTTCTGCAAATAAGGTATCGGATTTGCGATTCTCAAAAAACCTTTGATGAACCTCTGGTAATAACCAATAATTCCCATGAAGGATCGAACATCAGTTACATCCTTAGGAACCAGCCAATCTTCAATCACCTTTATCTTTTTGGGATCCACCAAAATCCCTTCCTTAGTCACCTCATCACCTAAGTACTGAATTTTATCCTTAAATAAAGTGCATTTACTAAACTTTGCAAAGAGTTGATGATCTCGTAACTCTTGCAAAACAATTTTTAAATATTCTTTATGTTCCTCTTCAGTTTTTGAATGGATTAATACGTTGTCGATAAACACAACCACAAACTTATATAGATACTTATGCTTAACATTGTTCATTAAACACATAAAAAAAACTGTGGCATTAGTAAGGCCAAATCGAAGAACAACAAACTCGCAATGGCCATATCGAGCTCTAAAATCTATTTTAAAGATGTCTTCATCTTTAATCCTAACCTGGTGATATCCAGACCTTAAATCAATTTTCAAAAACACCATGGCTCCACGTAGTTGATCAAATAGTTCATCTATGCGAGCCAACGGGTATCTATTTTTAATAGTCATCTTATTCAACTGAAGGTAATCTATGCAAATTCGCATAGTTCTGTCCTTTTTCTTAATGAAGATGACAGGTGCCCCCCAAGGAGACACAATGGGTCGAATATACTTCTTCTCAATAAGTTCTTTTAATTGTGACTTTAGTTCATTAAGTTCAAGTATGTTAATTCGATAAGGTGCCTTTGATCTGGGTACTGCACCTTGTACCAGCTCAATGGTAAAATCTAGTTCCCTTTTTGGAGGTAGTACTAGAATTTCTTCCAAAAATACATCAGCATACTCTCTTAAAACTAGTATGTCCTCCAATTTTAATTTGTCTGTTTTATTCAGATTTTCCTCATTAGTTATTGTTACTGCATAAGCTTTACAACCCTTCCTAACAACTATCTTAAGCTGCAGAGCATAAATCTTCCTTATGGTTGTTTTTCCAGGCATTCCCTTTACACTTATTGATTTTCCATGATTATTTATACATGTAAAAGTTTTATCATAACAATTTAAGATCACCCTATGTTGCTCTAACCAATCCATACAAATTAGTATATCATAAGAACCAAGAGGTAGTACATTCAGCTTTACAACAGCTTCAAATTGATCCATAACTACTGCACATTCCTTTACAAAACAAGTTACCTTCCCTTTTTCACCAGTCACTAACTGAACCAACCAAGAATTTTCAAATTTTTCAACAGGAAGCTTACATTTTTCTACCAATTTAGGTGAAATATGACTGAGACTAGCTCCTGGATCAATTAAAATAGCTATTGGAGTTTGATTTATTATACCTTCTACTTCCAACATGGAAGTTTGGTAGTCTTCTTGTCGATTCTCCGAGGCTGCATTGATTTTGGGAATAGTCCTCGCTAGGTCTCCAACAATCATCTCCTCTTGTATGGTATGGATATTACTGACAATATTTTTTCGATTAGGACAAACTGAGGTATAATGTGGGCCATTACACTCCCAGCACTTTATGGGTTCTTTGTGTTCAAAATTCTTTGTGTAATTTCCATGATTATTAGCAACCTATTTACCCTTTGAATTATTATGATTGCTTGGTGAATTATTCTTATTCCCTTGGAAATTCTTGAAGGTAAAATTTCTAGCCTTATTATTTTTAGAATTTCGGTTGGGCATGAACTCTTTGTTTTTTTTATCATAATGATTGTTATTCTTTTTTGCCTTCTAGTTGGCCATGCTTTCTTTCTCCCAATTCTATTCAAAACAAAAATTGGCATTCCTCATAGCTTCTTCCAGTGTTTTTGGATTATCATATTCAATCCTATCCTTGATGTGATAAGGTAAACATCTAAGGAATCACTGCTCCTTCGGTTTTTCATCTATAAGGTATCACGCATACCTAACCAGACTTACAAACTTGCTATTCAAATCTTTCATAGTCATTGAACCTAATTTAAGCTCATAGAATTCTTTTCCTCTCTCTTCATAGTACTGCTCAGATAGAAATTTCATTTTAAAGTACTTCTTGAAGGTACTCCAATTTACATTCTTCTCTCTTATTCCCTTCACTCTCTTCAAGTCTTGCCACCATATATTAGCCTTCCCTGAAAGATTGTAGATAGCCATTCTAGCCTTTAATTGGTTAGAATAGTTATAAATCTAGAAGTACTTCTTCATCCTAGATAACCAGGATTCCACTTCCTCCCCCTTCTCAGTTTCTCCATTGAATATTGGTGGTTTAATCTTTCTAAACTCCCCAGAAATTTCCTCATAGTGTTTAAATCTTCTCTTTTTAGTATAATGGTTGCCATCACTACTATCACTAGTGGAATGAAAATTACGTTGATCACCAAATACCTGTGAAGATGAGCTACTTTCATTTTTAGTCTTTTTTTGAATCTTTTTATATTTATGTCGGTGACTTGTATCTTCTAAATCAGCTCTTTTACCCCTTCCTTCAGTTCGAAATATTTCTGTTAGGATCTGATTCAGCTCCTCCTGAGCTCTCAGAGTCCTTTCATTTTCTTGTTTAACAGATTCCATTTCAGATTTTAAGTCTTTTACTATTTGTAAAAGTTCTGAAGAATTAGTGGTTATGTCCTCTTGTATAGGGTCTCTTTGTAAGTTTTCTTGTTCAATAAAGGGAGATTCCTCTTCTGCATATTCCTCCAGTCTTTCCATACTTGTTGTTAAACTTCAAAAACAATTTATCTAATGAATAACATTAAAAGAAAATCACATCAGTAAAATAATTTAAATTCACTGTTTGATAAAAGCAATTTGGGCTTCATCAAGGACTATTTTTTGAACCTTGTCATCTGATACCACATGTCAAAACCCCAAAATTTCATAAAAATTTAAAAATTTTAAGATAGCATAAAATGTCTGAAAACGCAGTTTACTAATGACTAGCGGTTAGCAGAAAATGAAACAGTCTAATACTTAGTATTAATCATTTTCATATTATGTTAACTAATACATCTTTTATTTTTGTGTAAAGTATTAGAGATGGAATTGCACACAACTTTCTTTCAGTTTTACTAATAGGTTTACTTTTTGGCACGTAGGTGAAATCTATCTTTGAAAACTTGGGCTTACTTAGTATTTATGCTAATGCAGACGGACTGCTGGTTCATACAGGTTAATAGGTAACGATCGATCAAGTAGGGGTTTAGTTCATAATTAGCGAGAAGTATATTTGTTACTTGTAAAATTCTAGTAATTAACTGACTATTTAAAAGCAAGCTCTGCTGAGGTAAAGTAATTGTTTTTCATTTCATGAAATTACTTCTATTAATATAGATAGTAAAGATTTCCATTAGAGTACATGTTTCTATTTTGTCGCTAGCTTACTAGTTATGGAAATTATCAACCTGTTACTTGTATGTAAAAATAAATGCTCATTAACAAGTTATGAACTTCTGTACTTATAGTATCACCTTGATGCATGCACTATTGTAACAACATACATCACCATCTTAACTGATAATGTACCAATATGGTTGTTACTTGCATTCTGTAGGAATCTTACTGCCTAGAATTCTCCTTGACATTATAAGCTTGACTATTGTAAATAAATCTATCGTTTCATGATGGAATAGTTTCTATCCTTACTTCATAAGTCTAAGTCATAGGTAAATATATTATCAGTGTCATTCCAATGACTATAGACTTGAGCATGGTTTAATCCATTGTAATTTACTATCACCATAATGCCTCACTTATAATAAGTTTAATGTTTATATTAATTATTATGGTAGATTTTTCTACCTAGAAATTTTAATCTGAATTTTACCCGAAGTGTAAACTAATATGACCCAAGTTCTTATATTGTGCTAAGTATAGACGTAAATAAAAAATCCCATACTATCTTTGCCAAATAATGATAGAGCCTATTATTATTGTTGACAAGTTAATTATACAAACTATTATTTGTGAGAGCTTATACCAAGGTCAAGCCTTATGCTTGTTTAAATGTCATTTTTTAAACACTTTTCACTCTTGTTAGTCGAACTTCATATATTATAGTTACTTTAAACCATCGGTTACAAATAATGAAGTTTGAAATACCATATGGGAATATTTGATCATCGTATTGCATAGTATCCATACTAAAAGTTACTTGATAAAGTTCTAATGCATGGTTGACTTTTGGATGGCTCTAATGCCAAGGTTGTTACAACCATAACCGAAGGTCAATGTTATGTAAACATTGTTATACAACATTCAACCTTTGAAACTATCATAAATAAGGATATAGATCTTGTATTATCATTGCTGGATGATTTATTTATACACTACGTAGCCATATACATTGTTGGTTATTAAATCATTTTGTTAATAATTCAAATAATTGGGAATGCAGATAACTATAAATGAAACCCGAGCGTATTTTGGAGGAACATGGATTCTTCTCATCCATGCATTGGTGACTTTTAAGGGCTAGAAACCCTATTCTCTTGTCATTGTCTCTGAGGTTTTTGTTGGCCTTCGGGCTGCTCTATGTGATTGCTTTGGCGGCCATTTGAGGTTGTTCTCTATCTTGCTTCTTTGTGGCCCATATTCATTGGTGTGAGAGTTCAATACTCAGTATTGTATTACAAATGTCGAGCTTGTGAACCCTTCTATTCTAATGGTTATTGTTTGTATTTAGCTCTTGGCCTGTCATTGGTTTTTAACCCTACTCTTCTTGTGGCTCGTCATAGCTCTGTAAACTTGAGTTTATTGACCTTGTCTCCACTCCAGGGCTGACGTAAGGGTTATATCCCTCTCTGCTTCAACTATATAAGTTGATATCAGCTTTGTTGATGCTCAGATTCTTTTTCTTGTTTGTAGGTAACTACACTCAGTTATTTTTTTTATAAGCATAGATCGCTAGTAACATGTCCATACTGTTAGGTTTGTACAAGGAGATTTGAGCTTTTATTAACACACAGTATTATGGTCTATGTAGGGACTCATGACTACTCTAAAATTTGGTGACGAAGATAACACTGTCTGGCTTCAGGAACTCGTGGCTCCAATCTGGTAAGCCCTGGGTTCAAAGAATGGGTTTTTATCCTGCTTGTAAACATGGTTGTTAATGGTGAAACCCAAGACTAGAAGCTTATCCGGTTTCCTCGTTAGATGCATGGTTTTAATAAGTTCTTTGTTCAATTTTGTTTACAAACCCTCGCTATGATGTTGGGTAGTTCCAGCCTTGAGCTGGGTGTTGTAATTTGGTTAAGTTTTCATCCTTACAGCATGTCAATGTAATACATTTAGTTTTTTAAGAAGGATTTTACTTCGAGCTCAATCTCATTTTTGCAATGGTTTTTGTAATTTTGTAATCTGTGATTCTAGTTAATTATAGTCTTTCTTTTTTTCGCTGTCAATAAAGAAAATTACTGTTTAAGCTAACTTTTCTAAGAATTTATTGTTAATATGAGGACTGTAGATTAGTTGTAATGTGAAATTTATGATATTAACTTACTTGTTTGGAATATAAAGCTAGGGTTTTACGAGAAATAAAACCCTTGTCTAAAATAAGTTCATAAATTTGTTATTACTTAGGTTCTGCTACTTGTTAATTAGGTTTGATTATTACAAGCGTATAGTGGTATTTTAAATTGTTAATTGTATCTTATCTTGCTTGTTTATAAAAGATATTTGTTTCCATAAAAGACTATGAACAGTCTAAAGTATGCTTTGGAAACTTCTTGTAGGGTGTATTTATATAGTTATCAATGAAAAGGTTTTAAATCCTTAAGTAAATTAAATTATAATTAAATAATTTAAAAGTTAGGGTTTTAACCGTGGGATTTTGGCCTCACAAGTTATAAACCTATCGGGTAAATGTAAAATAGTTTCTACAGATGTAAATATTTTAGTTCTATACTAGTTATTGTTTATATTTGTATTTATTTTATTTAGTGAACTGTCGGGTAGAATTTATTCAGAGTTCTCAAAAGGATAGAAAATAAACTCTATAACTATGTTTACTCTTTATAAATTAAGGGCTTTTAATATAACCCTATCTATTTTATATTAAAATATTAGTCTTAGGTTTAGTTGATATTGTTAGAAGATAAACTATGTGGTTAGTATCTTGATTATATACTTAACTGTATGTAAACATTGTAACTCTAATGTAGTTTTTCTGTTGCATTTCATTTAGTTATACTATGTGAAAACATAAAAATAGAAATAAATCATAACGTTGTTCTTCCTCCATAATATTTAACATTGAAATAAAATTATTCTACTATCTATATTTACACAATCATGTCTACTATTTTCATTCTCTTATCTACCTAAACATTCTACCTGTGCTAGAGTACGTTCTAGGGTTTCCAGGTGAGGAAAAACAGAGTTTAGAAATTTATTTCCATTCTAACACATTATTTTCTAATTCCATTTCATTTCTAAAATAATTTAATAAAAATACTAACTCAAACGTTTCACAAACTCAACTGATAACATTCATATAGTAGTTATCTAAGATTTAATTAACTAACATAGTAAAATAAAATAACTTAGAACCTGATGAGGACGGACAACAACAGCGTTAGGAGGCCATTCCTCCCTACCAATCTTCTGGAGAGAACTCAAACAATGCTTCTTGAGGACCCCCGAGCCTGTTACTAGTCTTCTTAGCTAAGAACTGGTGGAGAGTGCAAACAGTAGAACCCTCTGTCAACTGACTAGTTCAATGCCTCAGTAAATACTCTACTTTCAGCAGTATGATCTTCAGCTTCAAATCTACACTAGATCAATCAACAGTTATCCCCTCAAACACTTTCCAAATTTCTCTTCCATTAAATTTCTTTGAAGTACATTCATTCAACGTGAATGATCATTTCTCTAGAAATGAGCAACCTCAGCTCTCTTCGATGGGAATTTTTATAATGATTGCCTAGGTATTTTGGGTCAGTTGTCATTAATTGAGCTACCTACTCTGATTCCACTTTATTAGGGAACCATGGCCCCAAATGTAGGGATTTTGCCACCTGCAATAGTTGGAAGTGGTTTTAGGATGCTGCCACATGTCAGTTTTCTCTCCACCTAGTCTCCTCCACCAATTTGACCAGTAAACACTCTTTTAAAATCTCTCCTAAGCTGTTGTCTCACATTCATAATTTACATTAATTATCCTTGACCCCGTTGAGTTATCAATTACAACTTAGCATAAAATTTAACATATTGTCTTCAAATAATATAAAAATGTTTTTGCAAAATTAGGGCATGTGACAGGACTATATTTTCTTTTCACTTCAATTCCTCCTCTTCAGTGTATCCAAGCGGTTCCTTAAATAGCACTCCAAAAGGGTAATGGAGGGTTGAATCCGAGCATCAAGTGGTTCGGACTCGTATGAGGAAAAATCCAAAACTATTTGGATTTATGCACACATCCTGATGTACATGGGGTTGAGATCAAAATTCACATGTACTCGTGAGTATAGGTTTAAAATTTGTGCAGAACAATAAACAGGGGTTTTTAAGAGATGAACTTGGAACATCAAAGGATAAATTAATCCATGGGGTTCATAGAGTCTACAGAGGGACAAAGAAGGCCATAAATATGTGATCTACCATGTGTGGTAAAATCGTCTATCACACTAGGGGCCTTAGAAATGTGGAAAGAGATCAATGGCTTATCCAATTGTGTACAACAAACTAGAGTTTTCAAAGATGAAATATATTGGAAGAGTTAAAAATGTGCTTTATGAAGAGAATTTGATAGTTATAAATGGGAAAATGAACGACCTTAAGGAATAATAGAATACCATGTTTCTTGTTAAATGGTCCATGTTATGTTAAAACATCATATCATATATGTATAACCGATGATGTGGATTTTATATAGAACTACCCCAAATTTTTAGGCCTACACTTACTTATTTTTAGATTACTTTCATGTTAATAGTTCTTGTACTTCTAAGGAATCCATAATCTTATTAGTGATATAGTATTATGAGGTCATGCAAGGTTTTCAAATATTGGCTTAAATTGATACCATAACTAGTTAGTCTAAAATGTGTTTGAGCTACTATGTACAAAAATTAATACATCCATAGTGTTCATGAAACTAACCATGGATATTTCAACTCAAATTAGTCCCATGAAGTTAAAGTGCCCCCATAGGGTCAAAGTGAATAAAACCAGTAATCCATGTCTAAAGTTAAAGTGCCCACATAGGGTCTAAGTGAATGAAACTAGTAATTAATGTCTAAAAAACAAATGGGAAGGGGGCTTCAAGATCCACACAATAGAATATTAAGCTTTCACCTCAAATTAGTCCCATGAAATTTAAAGTGCCTCCATAGGGTCAAAG
This sequence comes from Pseudotsuga menziesii, assembly GCA_001517045.1. Classification (NCBI taxonomy): domain Eukaryota; kingdom Viridiplantae; phylum Streptophyta; class Pinopsida; order Pinales; family Pinaceae; genus Pseudotsuga; species Pseudotsuga menziesii. The sequence continues at coordinate 24,533 of LPNX010957152.1, forward strand.
TGAACGAAACTAATAATCAATGACTAAAGGACAAATGGGAAGGAGCCTTCGAGATCCATCACAATAGAATATTAATGTATAGATACCATAAAATCACTTACATGGTCACACCATTGTCATGCATGAATATAAGGAGAAATTGAATAAGGCAACAAATGGGAAGGGCCCTTCAACATCCATCACAATAGAATAAATTCTATTAATTTATAGATATCATAAAATCATTTACATAGTGATGCATGAATAGAAGGACAAATTGAACAAGGCACCTCTCATTGGTAGGTATATTTAGTTACTAAAATGTGATTTTGATCCATATCTACGTTCATGTATAAAATAAAGACTCGTCCAGAAACCTTACTGGTACTAAAAATGGCTTTAGGTATGGAATTACCTTTTTTTCTTTAACTCTGAATGGTGTCTTAATCACTGGCCAATTGAATTGTTTGTCAGCCTATTTGTATTTCCCAACCTGACTTGTTTGTATTTCTAGTGTGAATGATTACTTATTATGTATCTTTAATAAATATAAATACAATTTTTTTTATAAACATTTAAAATACGTAATACATTTTTAATTTTTCATAAGCGATTTAAAAGTGTTCACTGTCTTTTTAATGAAGGATTTTTTTTATCAGGAAAATGGGTGAGCGACGTAATGGAACGAATAATTTTGAGATGTGCAGCGATAGTCATGCTACAGATATATTTAAGCAGATCGAGAGACATATACAACCAAACTTATATAGAGGCAAGTTATGGTGAATATTGGCTTCCGAGCGAACTAGAGAGATGCTCTATTCTATGCATACTTTAACTGTAGCCATGGAAACAGATCACTCAACTGAACCTGCCAAGGTTTTAGAAGCAGGTGGGGAAGGTTTTGAGCATCACTTCGTCTCCAGTGTAGATATTAGATGTATTAGTGTTAGTGACTGGCAAGTGGAGAGTGGATGGGATTCTGTGGATATAAATGACATTAATGTGGCTGAATATTTTCAATGGCATAAAGTTAATTCTAACGATCAAAGGGATCCCAGGATCTCAACTGAGGAAAATATTACTATTTGTTGGTGACTTGTATGGGATTAGATCCTCCTTGATGAAAATATTTTGAGAGTTCGAATGTTATGGAGTGGTAATTTCTCATATTCATAATCATAATATTCATCATCGTCATCATCACCATCATCATCATCGTCATCAAAATCATAATCATCATCATCATCATCATCATCATCATCATCATCAT